>WEIV01006667.1:661697-702270 GCA_013390005.1 Calyptomena viridis | reverse complement strand
CCCTGGCGGGGCCCGGTGCTCCCGGCCGAGCCGAAGAAGTCCGTCTGCTCCTCTCTCCTTAACTATGGAGTCGTGACTCAGTCTCGGTGTTCGGGTAGATCGCAAAAGCTGCTGCATTTCCAGTCTCTGTTGAACAGGAGGAAGGAAGAGGGTGTGTGGGGAGTAAGGGAATTAGGAATTACGATTGTGTGCACATGACATCACCGCGGCTGGACGTGGGTAATTTATAGTCTGGCTGTGCCGGGTGCTCGGGGATAGCTGTGGCTCATTACACCGGCGTTCCGTGTCGCGTAGCTCCCGGTGTGCCCGATTTCCTTTCCTTGGGCTCATGGGGAAGTACGTGTTTTCTGCTGAGATTCCTTCCAGTTACAGTTACCCCTGGAGCGGTGGTGCCACCCAGGCTGGGTGTGCGGTGCATCTCCTCGGCCGTGCCTCGCTCGGGAGAGCTGGCAGGGCTGAGTTCCCGAGGTGTGTAACAGGTTAGGGGTGCTCCTGTCTGGCCCTGGGCTCACGCGGTGCTGTAACCGTGCAGTGCAATAGCTTATGATATTCAAAACTTAGTTTAATTAACAAGCATCTTGCTGTTCCTCTTCATAATTATAACCACACCTATATGAAATATATTCAGTTGAAAAAAGATAGCCTTCCTGGCATCTGTAGTGTACGATGCATACAATAACGATAATCGCTATCGTCCATACTCGAACTCAAAAGAAAAAATATTTTGCTCTCAAACTGGCTGCAGAAGAGTGTGAGGAAACCTTCAGAAATGGAATTATTAAACTTGCTTGTTCCTGCACAGCACCATATGGTGCAGCTGTTCCAGAAATTAGATGGAACAGTCAGCCCCTTGGATCTCCTCTGAGACAGCTGTGCAGTACAGCAGTAGGAGAAATTATGTTTGCTGTCTAGGAGAAATAAACCTTTATTTTTGCAAGAGGATATTATGGAAAGCTCTCAACTCATTAAGGGAGGAGGAGCTAAACTTTCTAAAGATTCCAATAAGCCAAGCAAAAGTGCCTAAGCTTACCAGATCTAGTCAGGAATAAAGGTTGTGTTTGTTTGAATCTTTAGTATGTGATCATGTCAGCAGTGCTAAGTAACTAGACTTAATTGTGAATTCATCCAGGTGTCAGAACTGGCCTTGAAGTAGGGAGGTATTTTAATTTTTTTGAATTTGCAAACCTGAGTAAGAGTGTGTTGTCCAAGAATAGGACAGTAGCTGTCTATCATAAATTTTGCTTTTGTGGCTATGGAAACTTTAGTCTTGAGGCAGGAGGTAATCCTGAAAATTAGAACTGCATAAGTAGTATGTGTTTTAGGTGATTTTAAAGATCACTTTTGCAGTGGTAGTGGTTCACTGTTGTCCTTGGAGGTAGATCTGCTACAAGCGACAGATGCTATTCCCATTTTTCTGATGGATACCTTTTGCATCCATAAAGAGTTATATCCAAGTTTGATATCTTTATTGAAGGACAATTCTGGATGGTCAATATTAGAAATAAAGCTTTTCATGTTCATTTTTGAACATTACAATGTGCTATGTGGACAGGATTGAAGCAGTTAACTTCAAAATGTAAAGTGTTATTTGTGAAGTCTGAAATCAAGTGTTATGAAACAGGCTTTATAAAGAAGTTTTTAAGTGATACAGCTGTTTAATTCAATACCTTCTATGAAATAATGGATCTGTAATATACCAGATAGCTGTGCTCATCCGTCTTAAATTCTAGGATGTAAAAGCTGTCAGCATAGCCAAACCATGCCAGCAGCCTGCACGTTTCTGTGCTGCTGACTAGTACAAAGCACTAGCTTGTTGCTCTGTTGGTTTTGTTTGGGGGATAAAATTTACTTCCATAATTGATTAATGTGTAATTTCATAGGCTAGCTAGGATGTGAATTTAGTCCATAATGGAAGGCTGGGAACCTACTGACTACCCTTTTATTGAATACTTTTGGCAAGGAGAAAAGAGAAAGCTGCAAGGAGAAAAGTCAAGATCATTTTGGCTATTTTTGTTCCATGCTACTCAGTTCTAGGAGTTTCTAAGAAAACAGCTAAATATATCAGAGAGCTAGCATCTGAATGTGATGGAGATGCTTCATTCCTTAAATGTCTACCTCCAAGTTGTTTGTTGTTCTTAAGTCTGTCATAGTACTTTTGCACTTGTTTTGCTAAAATTGAATGTTTTGATTTTATCAGGAATGTAGAAGTTACCAGCTGAGCTTGGACTTTTTGTTTTGTGTTGTTTCATAGCTTTGTGTTGCTTTTTCATGGCAAGTGGAACGTAGTCCTTGCAGATCTGTGCTGTTAAATGAAGATTATTCTGTAGCTTCTCTGGCACACTACTTACCAGGCACTGCTTAGATTGTCTGTATCAGATTGGAATTACACAAGAAAAATCTCACTTTCTTAAAATGGGCAGATTAAGAAGTGGTATTTATGTAAGACAAAAAGGAGTGGTAAGTGGAATGGAGATAAAACACACAGTGAAATGAAAGATTAGTGTTTCAACAAAAGTTGTTCAAATGGGAAAAGTTTGTCAGATCCACTACTAAAAGAGGATTTAAAGGGTGAGTATATATTTTATGGTTCTCAAGATTCTGAGCCATAACCTATTCAGTGCATGCTTTTTCAGAATGAGAAATACGCCTGTATTTGTGGTTTGATATGCTAAGCCAAGTTGTATTAAGTAAATAGGAATAAATATAACTTTGAAAACAGTGGATTCTTCCAAACAGGTTCATGCCTACCGCTAATACTAAATGTCAAAGGCTAACATGAACTAAAGCAGCTAGTTGACTTTTCAACTGAGCACTAAGTGTTCCTTCTTTGAGCGTGCAACAGTCCAACACAGTTTGCATTGACCAAATAGGCTTTCCTATCTGGTTTTAGAAATGGTACTCTTTCATCTTTATGCATCACTTGGGCTGTCGTGATTACTGGGTTTTGGGGTTTGATTGTTTGGGTTTCCCCCCCCACCAATGAGGGTCTGCTAATCTTTATTTTGGGCTTCTTTTTTGGTTTTTTTTTTCCCCTGTGATTTTTTTTTTCTGGTTATTTGGGGAAGAACTTCTTATGGCTGACACTTTCTTGCCAGATCCCTATGTTTAAACATAGATCTACTTTTTCATAAATTCTTTGATCCTTGGATAAAATTAGAACAAGGCATTGCTTGGCAGACGTTTCTCACTTGTACTTGAAAACTTTATCTCCCTCTACCACTGCTGTTTACTGAGTCCAGCAGTTTTGAGGAGAGGTTTGCCAGATTCCCTTGAACCAAGGGGAAGAGTGTTGACCTACTGAAGTGGTGGGACAAAGTGACCTGGTACCCTCATCTGAATAATGGGGGTGGAGAATGACAAGGGAAAAGACAGTCAGGGATGAGACAGAACAGCATATGGGATCAGGAATGGAGTTGAATGAGATGTGTTCATCACACAGAGGTTAGGTGGGAAACCTCATGGAAGGGGACTTTGAAGAGGAAAGTTAATAGAGATGAAGTAAGTGAGATTTACCTGAACAGACTCAGACTAGTGCCTAGATTAACTCTTGAAGCACCTGTGAGCCTGCACTTCCTTTTTCAACAGCCCCCTTGCTCCCTGGAGGCTGTGCCATGCTGAACAGGGAAAGCTTCAGGTTGCCTGAATGCTGCAGTTATTAAACAGTGTTGAAGATGAACGGATACTTGGGTGTATTGATTGTCTCTGGTTTCACTAACTGCTTGTCTATAAACCTTTCAGAAGGTCTAAATACTGTTCGTTTGTTCCTCTTATATAATTTCATCTTCAAGCCTGTGGGTGGGCTTTTTTTCCCTGTTGGATTTTTTTTCTTGTGGAGTGTGGGTTTTTTGGGTGGGGGGGTTTTGGTGGGGGGGGTTTCGTGTGGCTTTTTTTTTTTTAAGTCCTAGTTAAAATGTTAGTAAGTTAAAACACTTTTGTGCAAGGAATCAGCTTTTTGATGCCAGGAGTTTTCATCACGGGAAAGGCTTAACCATCTTGTGTTATTTTTTGTGCCTTTCTATTTGAAGATCAGTAAATGCATAGGCTGACAAATACTGTGGTCTAGGATGAAGTTGGGGGTGATGCTCTGGTGCCTTTTTTAGTATTCCTTGTAGTCACCAAGTTTTTCACCTAATTTACTCTTCTTTCCCCATAACTGTCAATATCTCTTCTAAAACTGGCTAGACATTCATTACAGAGGTATGTGTAGCAGTTACAGATAATCTGTGATCTTGACAAACATGAAATAATTGACTTTCTGTAAGCCTGAAACACCTTCCATATTGTTGTCTTAAGAAGCCTGAAGTCATGGCCTTTAGATATGATCTGTGAAGCACTTGTAGTGGATATGACTGAACCACTAAGTTGTCCAGAAGCAGCATTGAAATTGATCTTCAGATTTGGGAAATGGAAATAATTAATTGCGGTAGTATAGTATTTTTATTTCTGTTCTTAAGTTTGGATACTGCTAGCAACTAAGGAATCCTCTATCCTTTTCTCTCTTCCCTAAATGTTGGAGACTCCTGCAGAGAGCAAGTTTATGTAAGCCTTAGGTTTTTAAGAATACTTGATACGAAACATACACGCATGAAGCTCATATGGAGGGAGACTGATTTGTTCTTCTGTGTTGCCTCAGGCTTCCAACGTAACAGCTATTATAACTGAGAGATTTTCATAAAATGAGAAATATGGAAAGGAAATACATGGCTAACCAAAGGGATTTGATGCAACTTAGAGAACTAAGGAAACTGAATTACTTTTCATCTTGACTTTTTTTTTTTTAAAACCGTTTCCATGTAACTTATCTCTAGGATCCTTTTCCTCCTCTGGCTTTCTTTAGGAGATTTGCTGTTTTCCTGCTACCTGTCAGGGTAGATGTTGTAGAACAATAGAAGTTCTGTGGCTGGAAGTATCTGTTCTCAAGTGTGATCAGTGTGGTGAGGTCATACCAAAACGCTGACTAATAGGGGAATGAACTCTTGCACAGCCAACAAAACACAAAAACCTACTCCTCCCAGATTCACATTACACAGTAAATTAACATTGCTAACAATGTTTCTTCCACATACAGGGAGAAGGAAGAAGTGACTGTGGGAGGCAGGAGGAAGGTTCTACCAAACACTGAGAACCCAGACCTTGCATCTGTAGATCCTTATCAGCAAGCTCATGTTGAGATTTATAAGTATATTTATTTTTTCTTTGTTACAGCCAGAGTTTGAATGTGCACTTTTATTTCACTCACTAGAGAAATAATGTTTTCAGAAGAAAACTCTGAATGTTGCGATTTCAAGAGACAAATGAGGATGCTACTGACTTAAAAAAACCTCAGTGCTATTTATTTAATTATGTAGTAAAGGCAGATGAATAAAACTGAAGATCATACTTGCAGGTGATGCAAATACCAGGATTACCTTAACAGCTTACACAAAAATCCCCCTGTCAGCCAGGTAGCATTCTGCAGTATTTGATGAGCTGTGTGTGTATAGGACAGTTTTGCTTCTGTTTGGAGTTCTGACATGGTCGTGAATCATTGCAGTAATCAAACATAGTTGTTGATTTTTTTCCAGTGTGAAAACCAAAACTGGCTTGTCATCAAATATGTCAGTCAGGGTCAGATAATAAACTACTGAATGCCAGTATCTTTCAAAGACCAAAAAAAGCTTTTCTGTAAAACTGTTGGACATATTTTGTTATGCAGATACTTTTCTGTTATAGAACAAACTTCAGGTAAACCAAAAATTCACAAAGTCACTGTAAAGAGTGACTGTGTTTGAGCTTGTGCCTAAAATGGCACAAAACTTGATGACATTGTTAACTTTGATATAAGCCCAAACTTCATTTGAACTTTGCAAATGTGAGCAATTGGAAGGGGAGAAAAAACTTAATATGTGTCATTTCATCAGGTGGCATATGACACCCAGCACACAGTACAGTGCATCTTATTTTGGTTACCTGCAGACATCAGGTGAGACTGGAGTTTCTGGTACTCACCTGTTTTTCTTTCTGAACCTCATAAGGCAGAGAACGTGAAGAATTGTTATGGCAAGGCTTTCCTTACACTTGCTGTTGTCAGCATGGATCTGGAATTCTAAAATTTGGTTGCTCTTGACTGTGTGCAGTTGGAAATTTTTGTCTTGGCTTATTAGTTAAAAGATCAGATCTGTGGAGTTCTACCTTGGCTTCTGATGGTAGTGAATTGTGTTATGTGTGAAAGAAAGTGGACAGCATGGAACTAGTTCTTTCTCCTTGTCTTTTAAATGGTGCTATGTTAAATGCAGTACAGGAACAGATCTCTAACAAAATGGTAGTTACTTCCAAGGTTTAGCTTCAGAGCTTTCCTTCTGGTTCTGAGATAAAATCCTAAGGGCGTCTTGTTTACCACCATTTTAACTTGTCCTGCTTTCTCTGTGGAATTTGGGGCACTCCTGCCTTACTAAAATCAGTGGAAGTGCTTATAACCCTGGCAGGTACATCACAAAACACATGGAAAGTCTCCTTGGTGGTCTCGGAAAGGCTGGGTGTTGTGTTGGGTGGAACACATCTCTTGGCCATGTTTCCCCAGCAGGGGCTAGGAATAGGGTGCCATAGGATCATGCTGGAATGTCCTGTGGAGCCCTAATATAGTGGTGTGGATCCTCCTGCACTTTAAGAAATGAAAGAACACGTATTAATACTGTATTGATTTTTCTTTTTTAAAACCACAGAAATGAATAGATAACTTCAACTCTGGGTAGTTTGCAGTATTTAATAGATGGTCTGCATTTTTGTTTTCTAAATTCTTCTGATTTTAGTAGTAAATTTGAAATGCTTACTGTTTCAGTTTCTTGTTGAACCAGCACAACTCTGGAGTGTGGTGTAAAAGAGCAAATAATTCCTTTTAGTTAAGAGAGCTTGTTGTGTGTTGAAGTAATTTCTGCATCCTTCTAAAACATCAGAGTATACTTAGATATGTGCTGGGTATTGGTAACAACCTTACTGTTCCTGTCGTAGTCCCATAAAGATCAACTGATAGATTTTAAATAGCTGTAAAACATCCTTCTGGGTGTATTGTATAAATTCACAATATTTAGAAATAGTCTCTTAACAGTGAGAGTGGTCACACATTGACACAGGTTGCCCAGTGAGGTGGTGAAGTCTCTGGAGATACTCAAAACCTGACTGATACAACCCAGATGTGCTGCTCTGGCTGACCCTGCTTGGGTTTGGGCTGAGATGATCTCAAGAGGTCCCTTCCAACCTCAACAATTCTGTCTTTCTGTGAACAGCGGCCCACTGTGTGTGTGTTATTTCTGTTTGCTTTCCTTTTCAAATAAAGAATTGATTTCCTCTGGGAAGTTAGGAGTGTCTTTAAGGGACCTGTGCATATGCAAGTGTTTGGTTAAGATTGTTTTCTCCAAGAGTCTGTCTCAGAGTTCCTTTTTGACAATTAGTTGTTTTTGAAAGCACTTTGTTATAGTACAGATCCAGTCCTTTATGTTTTTTAATTTGCTTGTATTAGTTAAGAAAGCAGCAAGTTTTGTATCTTTTGAGTCCGTCCCATTATGGAAGAGAGATGTAATCTGTTGAAGATTAATAATCAGGAGATCAAAGTGCTTTAATTCTGTCCAGATCTGGGGAAGGAGCCATCCATGGAGGGATAATCGATTGATCTGTATGTAACTGAGGACATAACAGGAGAAGGCAAATGGAAAACAACCTGTGTGTGCTGGGTTCTGTGGTGCTTTTGGTGTGGCTGGTTGAATTTAGAAACCAGACTTGTAACTTTCCTAAAAGTTTTTGTGAATAGAATTAGAGTAACGTAATTTGAAGGACAAATAATTTTATATGAAGTTATTGTCAGGAATAACAGACTTTCTGAAATGGATTGGCAAATTTGGTAGTCTGATTTGTTATAATTTTTACATCTTTTTGGGGAGTGTCAAGTGACTTGCATGTTTCAAACTGTAAGGAAATGAGATATAAGGGAAACTCAAGCATTAGTCAGAGCTAGTAACTCACTGAGTGAGTGAAGACACTCAAATTTTACAGCAAAGAGATGATTTATCATTTAATGCTTTAAATATGTGCTGTATCAAAATGTTACTGCTGTCTAGTAGAGCAGAGGATGGGGCTAAAGCTATTAAGGGAATTGCAATTTAGAACAAGTTTATTGTTCTAAAGTAGTGGAATTACCAAAGGGCTGCTACTTAGTGATGTCTTTGACTGTCAGCTTTATTTATGAGGTAATATGTATAGCACAATGCAATGTGTAAATTGTGTTTATAACACATGTGGAGGTGTGTAAACCAGTAGGTAAGTAGTTAGCATTATAAATTCCTAAACTCCCCCCACATTCTTAGGTGGCATAGATGAGTAGAAGTAGTCTTATGCAGATTTTGTGTTGAGTAAAGGACATAAGATCTTGAGCTGGGGGCAGAGGGTTGCTCGTAAAAGTAATGTGATCTGCCCTGTGGGGGACTGTGCACACTCTGGCAGCAGCAGAGGTGGCCGGGATTGTCGGAAGGACAGGCAAGCTGCAGGGCATTCCTCAGACTGGGAATGGTGGCTGAGGGAAGCCAGTGCAGGCTTCTCTCTGCTCCAGCTGGAGACAGGGTTGATCTGACAAGCTTGGTGTTACGTGTGAGTAAATAGCACTGAGAGGTGCAGGTTTTAATATGCTGTTCTCAGAGAGAGGTGGAGAGCCCGTGTTTGGTAATGTTACTGTGCTGCTCCCGTGGACTTAATTTCTGGTGGGAATTCTCACTCCTTTATCACTAAGAGTCGGGTAGAAAGTATGTTTTGACTTCTATTGAGTTGATAGCCTCTAGAACAAAAACGTTCCAGAGTTGTTGTCATGCTTTTTATATTGTCCTGTTGATTCTCTCACTTTTCTCATTCTCGTTTCTGCATGTTTTAATTCGTATTATTTCTGTTTATCTTATGGCCAAAATGCTTCTTTGTTTTTTCTTTTGTTAACTTTCTGTGAAGCTTGAGCTTTCTGTCCTACATCTTGATGCAGCTCCTAATAAAGACTTGCCCTTATTTTCAGGGCTAGATATCTTAGTTTTGGACTCATAAGTGCGACCACGATGAAGTATTAGGAGTTAGGCTTGGTTGTGAGTCAAAGCGTTTGCAGACAGATTTATCTCTTCCTCTGGCTTTTCTTTTGCTGTTTCCCATTACGTTTTACCCCTGCTCGTGTCCTTCTCTGCCTCTTGCCTTACGCTTCCTTCATCAGCTGTATTGCTGCTGCTTTTTTATATTTCATGAGCA
Source organism: Calyptomena viridis (assembly GCA_013390005.1). Taxonomy (NCBI): domain Eukaryota; kingdom Metazoa; phylum Chordata; class Aves; order Passeriformes; family Eurylaimidae; genus Calyptomena; species Calyptomena viridis. The sequence continues at coordinate 693,021 of WEIV01006667.1, read as the reverse complement.
ACACTGGTAGTTTTGAGCAAATCACTTAACAGATCTTTCCATTGCTTAAAAAAAAGCATTGTCCAGGGAGAACAGCATAGACAGGATGGTTAAAATATCTGCTTAGAAGGGGAAAGCTACAGAGAGGTGGTCTACTAAATGCATCTTTCTTTCTTTGCAGTCTCTTGCAAGACAAAACAGTTGCAGTGTTTCTACTAATGCCAGGTTATTGAGGGATAAGAAGCCCACCTACAGTTGGTCTTGATCACTTCAGGTGGGGTTTTGTCCCAGAGGCTGCTCAGTCTGTCTTGGACGTTATTAAGACCTTAACTCTGGTTGTATAATCTAGGTTGTGGATTTAATGTGCTGTGTGTGCTGATACACCTGACTTTGTCCAGCAGAAAGCACCTTGGGTCTGATAGAGCCACTGTGGAACTGGAGTCAGTAAAGTCTATTATGCTTTCAGTGCTCTTGGTTCAGGGGGGCACATTTGACTTGTGTGTCCTTGTCAATATTGTGTCACTCAGTACATGCTGCAGTGCTGTGGATCTTCTTGTCTGGAACAAGAGGACATTCCAGACACTTCTTGTCTGGAATGAAAGTTGGTTATACTCATTCTTGTGCTTTTAGCCCTAGACCTGTTTTCTAACATGTAAGAAGCATGGATATAGGGACTAGCAGAGCACAAGAAGAGGCAAAAATGATATAAGAAGTTAACAAGTCATATGGTTTCAAAGTAAATCAAAACCTTAGGGAAGTCAAGATATTAATGTATTTTTTTATAAGGTGAACAAGGATGAGCATATCCTGTACTTTTTCCCTGGAAAAAAGGCATCTGTCCCATTTAACATTTATCAGTGACCTGGAGGAGGCAATGAAGTGTGCCCAAATTGCAGATGACAGCCTATTGGGCAACAGTCAGTATGCTGGAGGCTGCTTATTCAGAGGGACCTGGACAGGCTGGAGGTTGGGCCAACGCTAACCCTCTGAAATTCATCAAGGAGAAACAAGAACTCCTTTGTTAGGAGTTACTGAATTCCCTAGCCCTTTCCTTCTGTTTTCCTGTGCTTGTTCCTCCCCAGTCTTCCTTCCTGCCTTCCCCTAAATATGACACAAGTCTTGTGCAGTCCTACATGCCCTTCCCTGCCATTCCCGCAGTGAGTCTCATAACCCTCCAGGGCATTAGTGTCCCTTGGTGGGAAAAGTGTTCTGGGTTCTGTGGACCCTCATTGGGGGTTTTCAAGGCTCAACTCGGTAAAGCCTTGAGCAGCCTCATGTTCTACCTAAAGCTGATTCTGTTTTCAGCAAGAGGTTGAACCAGACACCTCTGAGGTCCTTTCTAACCTGGCTCAGCCAGTTACTCTGAAAGGTGCTGCTAAACTGTAAATAAATAATTTCTGAGTTGTTTGCTCTGTTTGCATCATAATTTGCTGATAACGATCTGCATTTCAAGTGTGCATATTGCATCTTGTTCTGCATGTTGATGATACTCAGTTATTTGGTACACTAGCAAAATACTTGCATTTCTGAATCACTGTATTAGGGTTTTTTGTTTGTTTGATTTTGTTAATGCAGTGCTAGTGTTAGAAACTATTTACTGTCTCTTAAAAGTGAGTTTCCTAAATCAGTGTTAGAAACTTGTCAGACTTGTGGACACATTTTAAACAAGTCATACTATTTTGTTGAGGTGTTACAAATGGTACTTAAAATGTGCCAGTGTGGCATGCTATTGTGTGTTGGACTTTTTTTTCTTTTTAGGGAATCAAATGTGTATTAGTGGTACTTGAGGTATGAGCTGTAAGGCAAGTTCCATCCTAGTACTTCTAAGCCAGGACTTCTTATGTTTTAACTGTATGATTAAATTCAGGTATCTGTTCACTGTGTGCTTTGGATGAGCATGGTAAGGTAAGAATAGAAATACTGATTTTGTATATTAGCTTTTAAAAACTTCACAAGATGGGTCTGCTTTCATGGCTGGCTCTGGCCTTTTTTTGAGGGGAGGGTGAAATTCCTGATTGAACAGTCTTTGCATTCCTAATCAGTTGCTGGCTGCCTTAGTTACACAGTAGAGATTCAAAATCACAGTGGTCTGCATCCTGGGCCAGTGTCAGAGCAACACTGTTGGACCAAGGTCAGTGATGTTGTAAGACAAGTACATGGACAACATGGAGGTCTGAATAGCAGTGTTGTGCACCGGTGGGGATGTGGAATGGGAAGTCCTGGGGATGTGGAATGGGAAGTCCTGGGGACATGGGTACTTTTGTGATTCCATTCACTGCTGACCCGCGAGGGCCGTGGCTGCGCTCTGGGGTAGGTGCAGCAGCACAAACATCCACATAGTTGAGACTTCCAGCACCCACACGTTTTGTGCCTACTTTGGCTACTGTTTAACCAGAGTTCTGTTGGTCGGGTGCATAAAAGATTATGTTGTGTTTTTTTTTTAATTAAAAGTTGATGGTGATTCCTAGTTGACTTTGGTTTTTAGGAGTGTGGCAACTGTGTTGGTGTTCCACCTTGGACACTGACGTGCAATGGTGTGAGCATTGTATGGTTGGTGTGGCCTAAGTAGCACACACAACTATCAGAATAACAGATGTCAATGGATGCAAAATTTCTCTTTCCAGGACTTGCAGGATCACAGGACTAGATTGTTTTGTTCATGTGTTCACAGAAGTCAGTGTGTCTGCAGCATGACTTCCTTGGAACAGCTGTTTCTTCTGTCAGAGCTAATGCAGCTCAAAATTTCATCATGATGTTCACAGTTTCATCAACAAACTTTTGTGATCACTTCCATCTTAATCTAAGGCAGCAATATATCGTCTTCTAATGCCATCACTGGTTTGTTGTGGCAAAGGATTAAAGTACTTTTGTTCTTCAGTAATTATATATTAGCTGTACATGGTTTAACTTGAAATTCCAAAAGAACACAATAGTGTAAGTTCCATGTTTTGATATTTATCAGCACTGTAAATGTTACTTATTAGCTTCTTTTGTAAGACCACAGAGATTGTTTCCTGCTGTATTCGGTACATAAAGTGTAGAGTGAAAGATTAGCAGTGTTATTTTTTTGTTGTCCTGGCATTTTTAATTATTCACTTGATAAAGTCTAGTTTTCTGCCTGCTACTGAGCACAGGCCCCACACCCAGGTACCCAAACATGCAGGGGCACAGACTGACTTTTGAAGATATGTGTTGTTTTTTGAGATCTCCCTGTACAGATTTTGTTTTCATGGAAGCCATAAGCTAATTCATAGTTCATGACAGTAGGAATAAGTCCAGAGCCTTTTTTTCAGAGGGAAAAAATGTAAAATTTTTAGTCATCTTGGCAAAGGTAAGGTTTTGCTTTAGAGAGACAGCCCATTCTATGTTTTTGATCTTGTTTCCATCAATGTGCTTGAGCATTTTAAGGCTGGGTGGGAATTGCTGCAGTAATCTTTTGTTAAAGGTATCTCCTTTTTTTTGTCCTTTCTGTTTCAGATTTAGCCTTGGAATCTAATCCATCTGATCATCCCAGAGCAAGCACAATTTTCCTGAGCAAGTCACAAACAGATGGTAACCTAAGTTTTTTTCCAATTTAACAAAAGGCAGGAGAAAAATCAGAAAAATGATGGGCTATTTTAATTACACAACTCAAGAACACTGTGCTTCAATTCTTTCAAAGCACAGGCATTAGGAATTTACGTATTTACATGGGAATGTGTGCGTAGGCCATTTTACTTCACACTTAAAATGACTTGTTCTTCAAAATGCTTAAGTATCGGATTTTGGAGCACAGATCCTAGTAGTCTGAAGGAGCATGGCTTTCTTCACTAGTGTAATTCAAGCTTCAAGCAGGAGTGGGTTTTTTTGTGACCAAGGACTGTTTTAAAACTTGTTTTAAATAAAAAAAAAAGGGCAGTGTTCTGTGAGAAATCATAAGCCTAAGCCATCAATCTATATCAGTTTCTTTTTTGTTGTTTTAAAGAGTTTGAATTATTTCAGAGAATAATTATTCTTAAATCTCAGTTTTAATTATAAGTATGTATTGGGATTTTCAATTTCTTTGCAGAGCCAGTGTTTACTTAATAAAAGTCAATTTTGAACAATTACTATAGTTTGTGCATTCCAAAATGCTCTAAAAAGTGCAGGTGTTTCTATACTGCACAAATAAAAACAAATTCTGACAATAATACCTTTTGAAGTTGCAACTAAAAAAAGTTTGATGGCCTTTTTAAAATGTTTCTGTTTCTTTTATGGCTGGTTCTTGTTTGAAGTACTGCGTTTCCAAGAAAGTGTTGAACTTGAGTTTGGATATGTTGATGGAAAGCTGCAGAGTGTCTTTTACCTTGGCATAGCTTTGCCACAGAGAAGTAGAATTGTTTTGACAGGTCTATCAGTTGCTGTCCTGCTACTCAGAGTCTTAAGACAAGTGGTAAAATTGTCAGTTGTGTCAACTTTGCAGTGCTCACATAATCTGTGAGCAGTGGAAACAAGCACTAGCGTGGTTCTCCAGAAGAAGTGATACCAAAGAAATGTAGAAACCTGTTTCCTCAGGGCCTCTGAGGTCAGTCTTCAGACAGCCAGAGGCTCTGACCTGCACACTTCAAACACCTCTTAGATGAGCGATGCTCAAGTTGCAGCTCACAAGTTGACACAGATGTTGAACACTGTCGTGGCAGCTTCACTGTGCAGCCTTTCAGCCTGGCTGCAAATAATGTTCAAACTACATGAATGTGCTTGGTGGGGCTGGTATTGCTTTTAAACGTTATTTGGTTTTCTTCAAATGTAATGTATTGAATTGTGTAGACTTGTGTTCATGAAGAAAAATGGTCTGCTAGGTGAGATAGTAACTATTAAACTATTCTGTGCAGTTTGTTTTAGATGAATTGATTTTTATGGAGAAGTTGGGCAGCAGAATTTTTCTAATTTCCCTGGTTGTTCTTTAGTTAACCTTCCATAGAATTAGTAGAATTAATATCCCTAAGTTCTCACCTCATTGAGATGTTAATCAGGATTATGAGTTTGATTTATGCTAAAAGACAAAAAAAGTGTGGATGCTCTTTACCAAATGTCAGTCTTTTCTGAGAGAATGAGTCCTGCTCAAGAGTGGTAATGATCTGAGGTTAAAACTTTGGAGAAGTCACCTGTCCAGGCTGGTCACATTTGTGTACTTTGTACACTTTGTGTGCAAGTCCCAGCTCTCCTCTGACAGCACTGTTGTACTGCTCCTGTCACAGCTGGAAGTTAAACCTTGCAATCTTTCTTGAAAGACCAGCACAGTTTAAAATGATCAAATAACTTGGCTTCAGTTATATGATAAATAGGCACATACCTCGTGCCACTGTGTTCTGTACTGCGAAATATTTTACCTTCTGGTGTCTAACAGGAGAAGAGAGAACATGTAAATGATGCTGAGCACCTCACTTGCTCCTTGTCTTTGGCAGGTTCAGTGTGTGCTGGTTTTGCTTCTGGTCGCTAAGTGGGTGTTTTTGGATGTTGGACATTGTCTATTTGAACTGTCTGGAATCATCCCATTTTTCATGATACACAGCATCTTTCAAAGCTGAGACATTTTTTCCCTTAGTGTGATGGAAAGAAGTAGTTTCTAAATGTACATGTGGGTAGTTGGAAGTTGCATGTAGCTTAGTAGCTTGGTAAAACTTGGTATTTTTGCCTCAAACTACTTTTCCAGATGCTTAAAGTAAAATTTGAAACTTTTAATACTCATGTACTTTAGAAAACTAGGTTAATAGAATGACTTTATTGAATGTAAATTGGGATTGTATTTTAAAAACCTTTCAGTTCACGTTCTTTTTCTTTCTTGCTAGTGCGAGAGAAGAGGAAGAGTAACCATATCAATCATGTAAGTAAATGGGATTCTGTATAGATAATATTAGCATATTGGGATAAAGACAGATTCAAGGAAACAGCTGTAGTAGTTCTAGGTATATAGTCCTACACGTGTTCCAAATCTTCCTTAGCAAAATAAAACTGAATTATTTTTGCCTGTCTCTAAAAAATAAACAAGCAGGCATAGAATGGCTGATGTCAAAAGAATAAGAATGAAATCTTCTGTTGTATCAGTCTTAAGAATTTCAAAACAGTAAAGAATAAAATATAAGTCAAACTCTCTATATTTTTTTAAACAGAAGTAAAACTGCATTAATTTCTCAGCTGAGATGGCAAGTCTTGAATGACTCTCTGAGTATTGCAGGACTTATTATTGTAAGAAGTGTATCCAGTATGAGAAAAGAATGGTGAACAAACATCATCAGCATGATAAACAAGTGATAATCCATTAGTTTTAAAATCTAAAAATGTGCTCTGAGCTTCTTCTGCAAATATTAGTTGGATACATCACTTACCAAAAAGAAACCAAAACAAAAAAAGATGAAATGTCATTAATAAGTGGATAAAAAATTATTGACTAGTAAAGCTAAGAATGGAGGTTACTAATACAAAGCTTAAAAAATACTGCCTAGCAAAAGTGTCACTGCTAAGGTACTCATAAGATAATGGCATTTCAAGTCTGTTGTGTTTAGTGTGATTATGCAGGGAGTGGGGGTGATTCTTTCTCTTTTTTTTTTTCTTTCTTTTTCTGTTACAATTCCAGCTTTAGTCTGCCAGCACCAAGGTGAAGTGTGATTGAATTGTTTTTCTGGCAAATTTCAGCTGGAATGGGAGATATTCACAGGCAGCCATTGAGTTGTGAAGGGTGCTTTCATATGGAAGACTTGCAAGTTTTAGACAAGGCACTTAAAAAAATTCTGGCAAAAACTAATGTATCTTGAATTGTTTGATTAAAATTCCTCCCTCAGTTATGATGTCCTATCTGTACTGCAAGGCATTCTCTAAAAATACTCAGGGAAGCCTGGCTTGGGGTTATATAGGAAGATTTCTTACAGTATATAATGTACAGGATTAGGATGGATGATAAAGCATATTGTTAGGTCAAAATAATAATAGTAAAAGTAAGGGTAATAGCAGTACTCTATTTGCAGATTCCAGGTGCTAAAAGGGCCATGTGTGAAGTGAGCAATGTTAGAAAGAGGTTTCTTTTTTCCTAAACTGACAAAACCCCAAATGCAGAACTGTCTTTACAGGGAGCAATACTGGATAACCATAAACTGTAAAGGTACAGGATATCAAAGAAGGGAGGTGATGATTAATGAAGTACATCACAGAGGGAAGACTGAATCACAAACTGGAAAGAATGGAATGGGAAAGAACTGAGAAAACCCAGAGGGCTTGCTCCCTTAGCTGCAGCTATTTCTGATGAAAATCACTTCTCTAAAAACATCATGTTGTATATTACAAGGGATGATTTACAAACCTATCTTACACAAAGGATAGGGTAGGTTACGTTGCAGCAGCAATCATCTACAAAGACCTCCTGTGCAGTAACCACTTGAGGTGTAAAGCCAGTATTCAGTGTGGTAAACCAAAGCTTACAGTTTCCCTCTTCTTGAGTGTATTTCAGTTCTTTTGTTCTTTTTTTCCCTCCCCCAAGGTTTCTCCTGGGCAGCTTACGAAAAAATACAGTTCATGTTCAACAATATTTATAGATGACAGCACCGTCAGTCAGCCAAACCTTAGAAGCACAATAAAGTGGTAAGAACCATTTGTCATCATGTGGCATTGTAAGGTTTATTTGGGGTTTTGTGGGGGTCTTGTCTGTTCCAAGACCAGTCACACACTTGAATGAGAAAAGCACAGCACTGCTTTTTCAGGTTGGTTGTGTAGAGGTCTGGTAATTACAACTGCTGGAGCGAGCTTTTGGTTTAGTTACAGAGCTAATGTACTCTTGTATTTCAAAGTAGTTTTCATTGTGCATTTGGGGCAGTGCAGAAGTGTGTCAGCATTTTAGGTTTAAAAGTGTCTGTTGGGGTGGGGAGTTCAATTCACACTGAAAGCCAAATCCAGAAATTCTTGATCTGGGTGAACTTGAAATGGATTTTGCATGGAGTTGCAGGAAAAGTTGCAGGACTGTGTTTGCTACTTGCCAGTGGTGTTAGTCTGCCATTTCAGTGTGGAAAACAGCGTGCTGCTGACTTGGATTTTAGTTCTAGCCTTTCTTCTTTTTCTTCATGTATTTGTTATTTTAGATAGGTGATAATTATGTAGTCCGTGGTTCTTTAATGTAAATGGCTGTTTGACCTGTTTTTCTAGGTACCAGAAAGACAGTTGTTTGCACTTAGACAACACCAGCTGAGAATTGAGAAGAGTAGATAAGAGTCCCAGAAGGCTTTACTGTTTTAGGAGTGCAGTAGAGTTTGGAAATGTCTAAGTTGATTCATCACTTTAAGATTTGATTTGAAACAAAGGTATCTAGCATGTCACTTCTTTTCTAGAGAAGCAAAAACCTAAAAATTTATACTTGTGCCATTTTGAAATGGTGTACAGTTGAGAACAGATCAGAGCTTTCCTGTGATAGATTCCTGTGATGCAAGTGTTGCTATTGTCACCACCAGTATTGAACCTCAAATTTGGCCACAGTAGGTGAGTGTTAGTGTGTGAAACCTATTGTCTCACTTAGCAAAGCCCAAAATCTGTTCTTGTCCACTTCTGGGATTATGCTGGCATAGTATCATCTTTATTATTCTCTTTCTTAGACAAGTCCTAAATTACACTGTCAGGCAGGTTAAAAAATCAGCAGAACCTCTACAACAGTATATGTGAAATGAAGTAGAACTTATATTTTAGTTGGGAATACTCCACATTTTCCCTTAATATCACATAATCAGGAAATGAAGGTATATGTTTAAAATGTGGCTTAACATTTATTCTGTTGCATAAGTATCTGTACAATGAATGTAAAAGTAGTTTGGCTAGAAAACTTGATTTGGCCAATTTCTTTCCAGACAGTTAAAACATCAGAAATGAGACACAGAATACTTGAAAATGTGAAAAGAAGCCTGCACAAAATGGATTTGTAACATTTTGCCCTGAGCGACAGCTTTTGCTGGAATATGCTTGCTGAATCTTTCTTTTTCTTTCTCTTTTTTAGTGTAACATTAGCAATATTCTATCATATAAAGAACAGGTGAGTGAACTCTTTCCGTGCTGAAATACAACAACTTTCTTTTTGAGCCAGGGATACAAAATCATAGAATCATTAAGGCTGGAAAAAAACCCCTGTAAGATCATTGAGTCAAATATGGTCTTGATAACAGCTGGTGAAACTTAAAGGGGCTAAAAAAAATGGCACTTTATAGTGCATTTGCTTCCTCTTTGTACCCCCTCTTGGGCTGCTGTGGAAGGGTCAGTAGTACACCCATCCAACAGCACTCAAAACCAAGGAGGGGACACCCATACACCCATCAAAACAAGGAGTGAGGAAAACACACATAACTTGCCACAAATCAGCCTTTGGACTTCTTTTAGCTTTTCCTGAATACAGAAATCATAATTAGTTTTGATGGGTGAAGGAACACTGTCTCATGTACGAATAACTCTTGCCATTGTAGCTAATTACAGCACATGCTTCAGAATTACAGCTGACTTTTTGGAGTAAATTCTATTAATGAGACACTTCCACGTTTCAGGGAGAACTGTACTAAGTGTAGTACAAGAACATGGATAGCTATTCATTGTTTAGCATCTTAAATATTCAGTTGTAAGGTCTCATCATTAAATGCGTTGCAAAAATATGGTATTTGCAAGCATACCATATTCTAAGAAAAGCTGAACTATAAAATATGTCCCTTTATCCTCTTTCACAAACAGTATTTTTTTTAGTAGAGCATAGTTTACATAGTTTACCAGTTGACTCTTGTTGTTAAACCAGAGATTTTTGTTTTCTAGAGATTCTGACAGATCATTGGATATTTTTGATGAAAAATCTCATCCTCTCACAGTAAGTGTAACTTTCTGATCCTCTGAATGTGTCTCAATATGGATTTTGATGTGTATTGTATAAGTCAGAAAAATGTATTAGCACCAGGTCAATCAAATAGAACTTCAATTTTGTCTTTATATATAATACACAGTGCAAACAGTGACTTTCAATATCAGCTATATCATGAACAGAATCCAGTCTTTCTAAATGTTGCAAAATAAGTTTGGTTTTCTATGCTTTGACTATAAATGGAAAGCAGCATGTGCCCAGTTCTTCCATATTCCATACCTGAATTTTCTTGTCTATCTCTTTTCTTCCCCTCTTTAATACTGTATTAATTATAAGTCTTTCCAGTTTCTTTAGGAAGACATGGTTAGTAGGTATGTGCCTAACCTTTTAATTGATTGCAAACAGGAGAACATAGTATGTGAAGCATCACACAAAGTAGGCAGCAGTGACTTTGGTCTTTAAAACACCTGAAAGACAATATTTTATAACAAATATGCTTAAGGCTGCTTGCAGTACCAGCCAGGAACAATTCAGCTTGTGATTTTAATGTAAGTGGTCCTGGATTTTTAGACAATCTGTAAGATGCAAAACCTCAGTACAGGCAAGCTCAGGAGTGGAATGTGTGCTTTGAGCACTCCTAGCTTAATGCCTGTCCTGCAGAACCAATTCCTTTGTTTTTCATTTGAAATTAATTTAGCAAAGCTCTAGTGGCTTTAAAAATTCAGTTTGCTCTGGGACTTACCAGAGTGATTGCAGTTCAGCCTATCTCATGGATTTGACTTGTTAATAAACAGTTTTTGATAAACTATTTAGTATTTTAAGTTGGTTAAAATCCCTAAACATGACCCGTTGTGCTAGGAATTGTACAGTTGAATAAATAGAACTCTTTACTAAATTTGAAATAAAACCCCATACTTCAGGACAAGAGCTATGTCAAAGATTTCTTGTATGGACTGTAGCACTTCAAAGGGAGAAGCACGCTCCAAAACTAGCTTAAATGCCTGAATCTGTTGTTTCCCACTGCAAGTTATTCATGTAAGATGAACTCCACTTCATCAGTCAATTTCTTTATTTAACAACCTGACATCCTTTGATGCCTTCATATAGCCTAGGTCCTATTTAATGAGAGGAAAATCATTGTGTCCTTTAGGGAATACTTTAAGGTCTCTATCTTACTGCAGCATACAGACAGAAATAGAGTTATGGCTGATTGTCATGCTTCTGAGGGGAAAGGCACACATGGCTTATTAGTTTCTATAGCAATGGAGTTTTGCCTGGGTACCTGCTGTTCCTTTAAAAAGGGTAATTAGCTGGAAGACATCTCTGAACACCTTGTCTTCCAAACATGCAGTCACAAGGAGTCCAAATCCAGGCTCTGTTGACCCTAATGTGATCCAGTTACCAGTACCATGGGGTTTAGTCACAAATACCAGTCTCGGTGCCTTCCTCCTCAGCTCAGCTCAGTCAGCAAAAATGTACTTCCAGATGTGCCTTTGTACCGCTTGTAGCACGGGAATTATGCCGGAGGGATCCTGCTCCCGTGATTCCTGTTGCTGTGTGCCCACCTTGCAGGGGTGACCTCCCTTGGTTCGTGGTGTATTACAAGGCTGTGTGGAGAATGCAAAGTTAACTCTGCATTTTGCCCAACGCTGCAACCTGGCTGTTTTAAACTACAAAACTACAGGAAAATGGTTGTTGCCTTGCTTGCCTTACAACTGCTTGTTTAATGTCAAGCAGGTATGATGTTCTCAGCTGCTGCCTTTACCATACTATAGGTCTAGCTTGGACTCTAGATAGAAATCAGTCCTGCAGAACCAGCGTAGCTGGAGCTCCTGAAGTTTCATTCCTCCAGGAATGAGTATCGAAATGTCTGTGAAACACTCATTTTAGGATTGCTTTTACAGTCTGTTTATTTCTGAGCTTTTCTTCACCCTTGTATTTAAGAACAGTTTAACATCGTGTCAAAGTTAAGTCTAGCTGTTCATTAGTTTTTTTGTCTTTCTGGAGTCTCTCCAAAATGAGTCCTATGAAGACAGACTGCAAAATTACCTTCCAGTTCTACCTGTGACAGAAGTATTGCCGTGTGTTCTTCAGCTCTTCCTCAGGTGGAAGAGGAATCTTTTAAAGTCTCTCAATTTTGCCTTTTGGAGAGCCAGTGTTTCCCTGGTGTGTATATACAGTGATTTTCTTGCAGGGAGAAAACTTTTTTTTTTTTAACATCTCTTTTAGTCTGTAAAATGTTTCATGGACAATAATTAGCACCTGCAATAATAATGGTAGTTCATGCTTTTTTTCATTAGCCTTATAGGTCAAAAAAATGTTGAAAAGAAAGATACCAGCTAAAGCTATTGTGTTTTGTTTGGAATACTTGCAATATTGCAAGGCTGCTTCTTTCAGAATAATTTTGTTCTGTCTCTGTGACAGGAAAGGGTTGTGTACACTTTAGTGAGAAGAAACAACTACATGTGGCTGTTCTTTAGAGTCAGTATTAAGAAAGACAGATTTTCAGTAATTGAGAGAACTTTCTTTCAGCGGGAGGAGGTTCCAGATGACTACTACAAGCATGACCCTGATCACAAGCACATCTACCGGTTTGTTCGGACACTCTTCAGTGCTGCACAGCTGACAGCTGAATGTGCAATAGTGACACTGGTAAGAGATGCCTCCTTTCTGAAACTTGAGCTTTTGGAAGATTTCCCTCCCCTCCTCAATAAGTGAACTGGGCTGAACTGACATTTAAATAGTTATAGTATCCCATGACACCCTGTTAATGAAGACACAGTACAAATGAGTTCTTTAGAGATTTCTAAGTAGTCACAGAATTGATTAACTAATATGTGATGCTTAATTACTTGTCCAGTCAAAAATTGTTTCATAATATATAACTTACTGAAGAAGCTTGAGAAGAGCAGAGCAGTGGGACACTGTAAACAGGAGGGTATAACAAGATCAGACACAAAGACATCTTTTATTTCAGTTGTGTGGAGGGAAAGGTGTGAGTTTTGAGTTCATATTAACCAGAACAGTGCAAATAATACGGCCTTAAGGGGTCAAGGATCAATCCTATAGGAACTCTAGGAGATGAACTTTATCATTATTATGTCTTTCAACCATTGCCACCTTTCTATCAAACTTTTTTTGTTTAATTAAGCCAAAGAGGCTACAACTTTTTTCCCAAGGTGACATGGAGATACTTAGAACTTGAGAACAATATTAAGATAATAATCTCATTACAATTTGTTGTTTGATTTCAGAAAACATAACGGATATAAAAAATTGTCAACAGTACAATACAGATTGTATATATACATGTATGTGAAGAGAAATTAAAAAACCCACAACATATATAATTGCTACATTAGTCTCTCAAACTGCATTTTGTTGCACACTAGACTTCAGTCTTCATTGTGGCTACTTTCTGAAAAACAGTGTGAAAGGAGAACAGAACTGTCACCAAAAGGCAATGTAGCACTTAAGCAAACCTAGCTCGAAGAACTCTCTTTAATATGGAAATGAGTAATTAAAAAGGCTGGATAGTTAGAGCTATTGAAACTCTGCAAGTTCAAGGTTTTTGCTTTTCCGAAGACAGGCAAGCAATTTTAACAGAACAAGATGACAGCTAACCCTGAGCAAACTAGCTGAAGTATTTACAAAATACAGAATTTGTTTTTAAAGTGGATTTTACCACTAGGTGGCCCTCTTATTATAGGAACACCTTTGGCCATTCGAGGGCTACAAGCAAAGGATGGGAAGAAAGTGTGGGGAGATCCCAGTGACAAAGATTAATCCTGCCCTTAGACCTTAGTAGGTGCAGCTTCCTCCACCCACAAGTTTATCTGAGCTTTCATTAGGACCTTGGACTTAGGTGAGGGAATAGAATATTAAAAACAATCGATATTCAAATTTGAAAATGCAAATTACTTATTATGTGGATCATACTAGGAGTGTGAAATAGTAGAAAACTTTGAAGAAAAGGTCAGATTTGATATCCTAGAGTTGGTTTGAGATTTCATGGGAGGAATGTGTAAAAGACCAAGACACATCTTTGGACTTGGCTATCAGTTGGTGATGTAGTGAAGGGATTGAAGTCTGTTCTTTACAGGGTAAAAGAGAAATAGCACCAGAACAGCTTTCATTCTGGAAAGATGGGGATTAACACAGCTTTGTCCCATCACTAGAGATCACAGTGCAGGTTTCAGCACTTCCTGTTAAGCTACAAGTGCTGAACCTTAACCAGGATGAAAGGCTAACGTGATGCTGAGTGAGGAGCTGTCCCACACAGGCCCCAGTGAGAACCTGTCAGTGATGTGTGACTTGGTGCCAGAAAGAGCTGTAGCAGTGTTTCCCTGAAACAGTAATGCTGACAGAAATCAACAGAACTGATACTTCACTATCTTTATTGTATACCCTGCTGGTCCAGTACTTGTGTTATAATAAAAAATGGAACCTGTAACTGCTGAAAATTTGGATTCTTAAGTGTAAGTAGTAATCAGTAATTTTTTTCAATACTTTTTTTGACACAGTGGTAATAAGTAGTCATATTGCACTGGCATGTTTGCTGCTCAAAACTCAGCTCCATGTCTTAACTACATACATACAATTGTGGGGGGTTTGTTGGGGTTTTTTTTCCTTCTTCTTTCTGTAGGTTTATTTGGAAAGGCTTTTAACCTATGCAGAGATTGACATATGCCCTAGTAACTGGAAGAGGATAGTCCTAGGAGCTATTCTACTGGCTTCTAAAGTCTGGGATGATCAGGCTGTGTGGAATGTGGATTATTGCCAAATACTGAAGGACATTACTGTTGAGGACATGTAAGTTGCAAGATTTGGCTAATCTACAGTGGTGGGGTTCTTGTTTTGGTGAGGTGTTTTTTTTTTCTTGTGTGGTGGGGTTTTTTTAATGGCAATTTGTGTGATTATACTGAAAAATGTCTGTCTCTGTTGCTATAATACATGGACATGGCTTATATCTGGTGTCTGGCCTCATTCCCATTTTTAATTCAAGAAACTTTGGATGATTATCCTACTTTTAGACAAGTTTGTATTAATAATTCTAATGACTTAGGTGAGTAACTTCAAAGTTAGTTTTCTTTACCTTCTTTCTTGCAGTGATGAGCATGGAACTAAAGTGCCCAATTTACAGTCTTATCAAAAGATTTTTTTTAGGGGGGAAAAAAAGTGAACTGAACTTGTTCTCTGCCTTTTCTGTTTGAGAATTTGAAAAATGGCAAGGTAAACCATAACTTGTGCTTATGTGTCTGCTTATGTGTCCAGATAAGGCCTAAATATCTCAAGGCCTGAATTCCTAGCTGCTGCTGCTGCTGGCATACAGGTGTTGTTTGTGTGGGTATCTGTGGCTGCACATGTTATACACAGCTACTCTACAGCTTATCCTCTTTGGGTGAGTGGGTAGACGTGCCTACGGTGCTGTCTTGGGGGAACAACATCCTCAGTCTTACTATTGTAAGGTTGTTCCTTGGATATACATTTGTCTTAGATGTAGATTTCAGGTTTTCAGAAATTTTGAATCTGCTGTCTTGTCTTGGTGCACTCGGCTTGAATCCCTACAGATTCTGTAGTACTGCAAGATGTTCATCCTTGTGGCTCCAGCCTCATGCCATGGGCTCGAGGCATGTTTGTGGAGTGTATTTGGCCCATTAGGTTTTCTGTTAAATTCCTTCTTGTGAAGTTCTAAGAGCTTTGAAATGTCAACATTATTGTTTTAATTCTGTTTGGCAGCTTGTTCTCCTATTTCCCTTGTTATCACAGTGGTAGAAATACTACAGGGCCAGCTTAAAACACCAGGCTTTCTGGCCGTAACAAACTTCCTGACATGCTTTGTGTGTGTGTGTGAGTTTTATCACACTGCTGTGCCCTGAGCATGTGTCCAGGCCTGTGTAGTAACAGCCAGTTCCAGCACAGGAGCAGACTGAGGTGGTAGAGCTTTGCCCACAGCAGTGGGAGGCTGCCTGTGCAATGCAAGAGTCTGCTCTTGCCCCAAGCTCTCTTCCTTGGATTCACCCAAAGCCAATGTTTAAAATACAGTAAGTAATTATTCATTTGGGACTCTTTAGGAGGAGGACTATCTAGTTTTCTTCCTTTTAGGTAGGGGGTGGCATTTCTAGAAATGCGGGAGTTTTCTGCACTAAAACAATTTTTCAAGTTATTTCACATCTCAAACAGCAACAGTGAACACAGTTACTCGTGTTACACATACCCCTTGCATGGGAGTGCTTTGTCTCAAAAGGCAGGGCTGTGCCAGCCCTGCTTTCAGGAGAGAATAATTAGTGATTTTATACAATGTACATCTTCACTCAACCTGGCCCGGAGTGCTCATCTGAGGACCATACTTGAAGCATTGCTGCAAATAACTCTGAGATGGCTGAAGTGGGGTCAGCCAAGCAAGGAGTGCTGCAGTATACATCTTGCTCTTTTTGATGTCTCCTCTTCTAGCCCTATTTGGGACAAATCAAATTGATAGCACTGAAAATATCTGTAACAAGCAGGATATTTATTCTCTATTGCCAATGCTGGGTCTCTTGAAATTGTCAGTACTTGCATTTTCAAAGCAGTGATGGTGGTAAGGAAAATAGATGGAATTTAGGCATATTTTTTCCTCCATTTTGTAGATGAGATTTTTGTAATCTCATCTCATTTGAAATGACTTAGACCTTTGAATTTAGGTATGGGCAGAAACTGTACAAGCCCTTTCTGACGGTGGCCCAGGGTGTTCATCCCAGGCTGCAGCTTGGCAGATTTCACGACTCCTTTGTTGGATAACATCACCATAATAGGGACCTTGGAAAACTGCCTGAAATACTCAGCAAAATTATTTTAAGTTTATAAGTTGACTTTCAATTAATAGTTGGTTCATTGTCAGATTTAGTAGTTCCAATATTTTTTTAAACCAGTCACTTGATAGCGAGTATTAGCTATTCAAAATACAAGTGTTAGTGAAAGAAAGAATTGGCAAAGGATTTCAGGCACAATTGCATTCTAATGTTGGCTATGACTGGTGATGATGCCAAAAAATCCACCCGAAATCCGAGCTGCTGTTACTCGTGGGTTGTTTGGCAGGACTCTGCCAGCTACCTCTCCCTGGGTAGGCCATTCTTGTGCATTCTTGTGGCCTATCTTCAAGACGCCGTGGTAAGTTTTGTTTGTGTACTTTCTGTGAATTTTCCTCTCAGCTCTCTGGATCTGGAATGAGAGCTACACCACATGGGAGCTACACCACTCTGGAACTGGCAAAAGGTCTTACGTCTGATCTAGTTCCCCCAGCTTGCACATCTCATCTGTCTGAGTGTGTGTACAAGCCAGGCACCTTTGTGAGGCAGCGTAGGTACTGCTGAGACACGTGCTCTGGCAGTGGGAGCTGGGGGCTCTCCCAGAAACAGCCAGTGCCACAGGCTGTGGAGGGATACGGGATCCTGGCCTGGCGACTGGCAGATGTGGTCATTTGCCTTAGCCTCTTCCTGCTCATGGTAAAGTGTTCATCTTGTTTTTTCTATCACAAGCCCTTTTTTATTTCACCAAAACAGAGGTGGGTTTTTTTACTGAAAAGAGTTTTTGTTTTGGGTGTTGGGAGGTGGGGGTTTTGTTTTGTTTTACTTAATTTCTAATGGGGAAAAAAATCAAAGGAAATGAAATTGGTATTTGGAAGTCATCCTTTGTCAAAACTTGCTTTCTTTGATGACAGCAAATCCATAATCACTGAAAAATTAACTGTGCAGCTGCTAATCTTGCCATGATTGTTTGTAAGGGGACACATGCTGTTCATTCTTTAGGCTGCATGTATTTGTAAATAAGGCACAGAAAACACATGGGCATTATCTTTTCCCAGGTTTTAAACCACTGTTAATAGACTTGTTAATCCAACGAAGAATTGTATTTTTACAGAATTAAAATGTATTAGCCTAGAGAGTACAAAAGGGGCAGTGAAGAGCATTTATTCACAGAGTAAATCAAGCTCTGATCAGCTGATCATCAAAACATTATCTGATTTACATTTCTATAGGCTTATGACCATATGAACAGGAAATTAATTTTGGCACTAGGTTCAATGATACTCAAGTCCACTATGCTAGAAACAAGCACAAAGCTGCTATTCATATTGAGACCCACCATTCAATACAGGACAACCTGGATGGTTCCTTGATTTATTTGCCCCCCTCTGATAAGTAAAGCATCCAAAAAGCAATAGCAACCTTGGCACCGACTTTGTGCAGCTTACCTTATGGTGTATTCACAGGTGGCCTATACAGCTGCTAAATTCTCTTGAGATAGGTCTGCTACCAGTAGGAACAATTGTTGAGTTAGTGTTGAACTGAATTCCTTGTTTTGGGTACTGCCGGTTTCTTTTTAATTTCATTTGTAAAACATTGCTTTTCTTCTGTAGAACATCTCTGCTTTAGCTGACCACAGTACAGTAGCTGAAGCAGCCTTTTTCATGTCATGGCACTCTCCCTGCTTTCCTCCAAGTATTTTGCCCAGTGAAAACAGACAAGAGAGTAAAAACTGGACAGTGCCCTTTGACACAGTACTTTGTTATCCTGCCTAATGCTATTGAGGAGAAAATTCCTTCTCCCACCTAATGCTGCTTATTTATTTATTTATTGGAGATGAATCCATGTTGCTTCAAGAGGCTTTTTTCTGTGAGATAATAGCAGCAGCTCTTCATAGATCCATTTGTTGCCGTGGTGATCTGCCTACTCCTTTTGTTAGTCTGCCTCTACTTCAATAAAGCCCCTTCCTGTTATCAGCCTGGTGAAAATGTCTGCAAGTTCTTCAGAGCTAATAAACAGCATACATCATTCCTTTCATCTGATCACTATAGTGTGGGGCCGTAGGAGAGTGAGAATGGCGCATGAATTGTACAGCTGCACTAATGGAACTCTGAAGAATGAACCTCCCCAGTCAGCCGAGCGAGTGCACGACAGGGCACTACCTTCCTCTCCGAGCCGGAGGTGCCAGGACTCAAAAGCTGCACCTTGTTTTGAGCACCAGGGAATGACCTGTCTCTCAAAACTAATAATGCAGAGCTCTCAATGACTATTTCAAAGTTGCTGGTTTTAAAACAAGCTTGGGGTCTCTTCAGTGTTTTCAGCCAGCTAAACCAATCTTTTTTTCCTTTGTCTTCTGTCCCTTACACGTCCTAGGAACGAGATGGAAAGACACTTTTTGGAGCTACTGCAGTTTAATATCAATGTTCCTGCCAGTGTTTACGCCAAATACTACTTTGATCTTCGCTCCCTAGCAGATGACAATAACCTGAGCTTTCTGCTGGAGCCTCTCAGTAAAGAGAGAGCACAGAAGCTGGAGGTAATGGTCTGAGAGTGGCTGAGCAGGGGACTCTGTCTGTATGTGTAGTAAGAGCATCTGTTGCTAATCATGTTAAGTGGCAGTTAGAAAAACTAAAAAGCTTTTAGATTAGTGTATTACAGGGTAATTTAACCCCTTTGTAACTACATTTAGCACACCTAAAACCATGCCTAGGCTAAGGTAATATTCTGAGGAAAGGAGGAAGGGTTTCAGAAGACATGGAAGTCCAGCAGATCGCAAAATAAAATGGGTATTATTTGCAGAACTGTAGCTCAGCTAGGCTGCTTAAGATTGAAAGGATTAGTGTCATATGTAATGGATTGTCTGTATTCCAAGCACCTAGAGACAGTCACACACAGACCTTTCTAAATACTACCAGCTGAAGGTTTCCCACTGCATCCCACTGCACAGCTGCTTTCAGATTTAGAGGGACCACTCTTACTGCTCTCATGGTTTAATAAACCATTTGTCTGGGGACAGCTGCAGAAGTGATAGGTTTCTTTTCATAACTTGTAGAACCTCACCTCTCCAAAGAAATGTTGTTTTAAGATTGTCTGATAAACTTTTGGAAATGATTTTGGGAATCCCTCAGAATGCCCAGAGGAGTGTAAATGCAGGTAACTGCCCCTTTCTGCTCAGTGGGAAAGGCTGCCCTTCTGTGAGTCCCCACAGCCTTGGTGCGAAGCTCATTTTAAAAAACTTGAACTTTTGCAGAGTCTTCCTAGTTTCTGGAGATATGTAAGAATTTTGAAAATTACCTGGGCTCCCAGGGAAATTTTCTTGTTGGATCAATGCAACCTTTCATCTGTCCAGGTTTAATTGATGACTCTGCATGTTGTTTTGTTGACCTTTCAACACAGGCATTACCCCAGGCCCTGTGTACACTGATACCACAGCCCCTTTCAAGAGGGGTGTGCTATGGTATTCTCAGATTATTGTTCTGTTGTCCACTCCCAGTAAATCTGCCAAGTCCTAGGGTTTTTTATTTTGTCTTAGAAGTGGCTGAACTTTGAGAATAAGTGTGATCCCTCCTGCTCCTTTGGAATGATAGGTATGATATGCCTATGAATTCCTGTATTTAAAGTTAAGCAATGCAACTCTTCTGCTTTGTCTCAGCCTTGTTACTTGCACTTTAAGCTAACACTGTCACTTATTGTAAATATGGTTGTAGGGCAGTTCATAGTCCACAGGAAATTGTTTACTGAACTGCTCAGTGCCCAGGCATAAGTGGATGATTTACAGATTGTAAGCCTGTTTTGTTTCTTCTTTCTTAGCATCTGGGGACTTGGTATTTAAAACCAGAGTAATTTTCAGTACAATGTGTAATTTGCCATATTGCACTTACTAATGCATGTGTGTGTGTGTGTGTATGTATATATATATATAGGACATCTTGGGTTTTAATTCTAAAATGTGATATTTAAACCATTTGCTAAAATTTTTAATTCTACCTTTCAGTTAGAAGCACATCAGCAGTTGATAGGAGCCTGTGAATTAGTGAATTCCAGGGACTGAAAACTGATTTACACCATATGGGCGACTGGGGCTAAATATGTCAACGCAGGTTGCTTTATGATTGATGTGGTAGCATTAAAGCAGGATGGAGAGCCTGTCTGGTCTTGCACCAGGAGCTCATGCCGCCAGTGTCTCAAAGAATGCCACTCTTGAGCCAAATGCATGCCTCCAGAAGGTCAGCAGGAATAAATGTAAATAATTATTTTAAAATACACTTGGAACTTTATTCATGCTCAGAGGGCTTTTCACCTTTTGAACTTCCAGAACATTGGGCTGTGCTGAATGGGTGCTGCCTTAAAGGGAAGGTGTAGGCTTGTGGCTGATCACAGGACTCAGAAAGTTCATCTGGTGATAGGTGGTAAATTATTAATGGAAGTAACTGTTCGGGACTAAACTTCAGTTCAGCCTTTTATTACAAATATCCTTATTAATTTGCATTGATAATGTCTGAAGGCTCCAATCAGAAATAGGCCTTGCAGGGGAAGACCCACAGTGTTTTCTGGACAATCGTATTATTAGGATTTTAAATAAAAATTTGTTACTAGAATAGCTGCACCAGAATAAAGGCTGCTTGACTAGCTAGATGACCAGGGCAGAGGCAAGCCAATAAATGGGTGAAAAAGCAGTTAAACACTAGGGTGTGCTAATATTTAATTGCTGTAGTAGAGTGCCATGGCTGTCCTCCCTTCTTGGAGCTCTTCTGGGACATGATCATGTGGGTGATCCTGGGAAGACATGTTGGGGGTGAGGCAAAATAGTAAAGGCAAAACAGACATCCTAGTAGAACTTCAGTTCCTAGGTTCACTTGCACTGAGTGGCCAAAGGCAAGATACCTGAGGGAATGCAGAAGCCTTTTCAGTTTGAACCTTTCTGTCATAGAACTGCCTGTGCACATTTCTGCACTGTTAAAATGATATTTTTGTGCTGCTGTGTGCACCACACCCAGCTACCGGGTGTGATTTTCAGTGTAACTTCCACAAACTTCTAAGTCTGAAATGGATCAAGTTTTCCATTAGATAGTGAGACTAGTAAAAGAAAGAAGATACTCAGATATGTAAACCACTCCCCTTCTGGGAGTGGTTATTTTCTTATGGCTGGGGTCTATGTTAGCATGGGGACAGACCTCTTTTATATTTCCCTCCAAAGCAGCTCTTTGCAGCGTCACTGCTGCAGAGCACCTGTGCTGTTGGTATTACACTTGTAAAACCTTGAAATATTTGAACTTTCCTAATTTGTACTTTTCATTTTGTCTTTGAACATGGTATCCAGGCTATCTCCCGGCTGTGTGAAGACAAATACAAAGACTTGTCAAAAGCTGCTATGAGACGATCTTTCAGTGCTGATAACTTAGTTGGTATCCGCCGTTCTAATGCCATCCTCTCCTGAGGAGAGGAGAAGGTGCAGCACCATGAACCAGCATCCATATGAATCGGAGGAATACCACCACTCCATGCACACAAGCCAGCAGTGATGGTGTCTTCCAGCAAGAGGAGGAGAGGAGGGTAAATTAGCCAAGGGAGCCCAGAGCTTGAGGAGCATACTTGGTGCAAAAGACGAGACGTTTGTCAAACCAACTCTCTCCTTCTAATATATCCAGAGGTGCAAAAACACACTTATCTCCTTATCTCCCCCACAGATGTTTGCTTACTATGTAGGCCTATAGCTGTGAACTCTTGAGGTTTTTAATAATAAGTAGTTTTAAATTTTAGAATTTAAACACTAACCACATGACTATAGCTACAATGTTCTTCCCTCCTCTTCCCTGTCATCCAGAGTCTCACTGTATTTCAGGTCAATTCAGTGTGTACAAAAACAACACAAAACATCTTAAAGTATAAGGTCACTCTGGAGCTGAAAACAGTAGCATAGACACGTGTTGATGGCTTTTCCCTGGTTTGGCTACTAAAAGCTGCTATTATTGGTGATGTGTTCATACCAAGAAGCTGCCCAGCAGGAAGGAATTCCAACTCTGCACCCACAACTTCACTCCAGTAGAGATTGTCAAAAGACTTTGAATGTTTTGACTGGGGGCAGAGATACAGTTTTATGTATTGTCAAAATGTATAGGGTCCATGCTGCATTTCTTGTGAATTATGGTGCTTCTCTCATTCTCTAATACTTATATTGCTCCGGAAGAGATGTAATCTGTGTATTTTTCTGAGGCATTGAATGAAAAAGTTGGTCTGGAAACATCATCACCATCCCAAACAGTGTAGCAATCCAGTGGTGAATGGCGTGTGTGCAGCACTGCTTCTCTGAGTTCTACTGCAGAGCTCTCGTGCTATATACAGTGGAGTTCCTAAAGCTGATATTGTGCATCCACCTGGCTCTCCTTGGGTTTCAGTTTCCTGGGAGGGATTTACATTCATAATGAGACAATAATGAGTTTGAGAATCCTGGACTACCCAACAAGGTAGATGGAAAAATATTGTGTTCGATTGAGAATTAGCAAAAAGCTTTCTATAAATCCTATTTTTTATTTTTATTTTTTCCCCAAATTGAATTTTTTCTTGTGCAACTGCTCTAAAGGCTTGGGGTTTGCTCTTTGAGACTTTGGAACAGAGCTTACTTTCAAGCTCTGAAACTGAACTCTAAACAGGATAAGTATTATTAGACTCTTCCTGTTACAAGTCTTTGTAGTAGCTTCCCTTCTTGGATCCAAATAGGTTCTAGGCAGTGTGTCCTAGGAGCAGATCTCCCTCCAAATGGCATGGGTTTTGTGCACTTCCTCTTACAGCCAAGGCCCAGAAACTTAGACTGAAATAACAAGTCCATATGCCTTTGGGAGTGGGGCTGTCTGAGTGCCATCATCAGTTTGGCTGCACTCAGCTGTTAAAGTGTCGCATACAGCCTTTTGCAGTATGCAAATATGCCAGCCCCTGGCTCCCAAATCCATGGAACTTGGCACTTCAGGTATTGATCACAATTCAATTTTGAAAATAACACTACATCTTCAGGTGTTTTTCCTTTCTCATGTTTGTATTAAAAGAAAAGCTAATAAACTCTATTTTAATTAAAGTTAAATGTGAAGGGTATGTTCTGTACAGCTGTTGGATTCCATTGCCCTTCATGAGTATTTGGTGCTGTGCAGCTTCTTTCAAGTAGGGAAAAAAAGAAAAACCCCAGTGATGTGTGTTAAGGCCCCTTCATTCCCCATACCAGCCCCTCCCCTCCCATTTTATCCTGGTGAGTTGGGAATGTCTGGGAGCGGGCAGCAGAGGTCGTGGCAGGTGTGAGTGTGGCACTGGGCAGCCAAAGGCCTGGTGAGTGCAGTCCTGCGTGGCTGCCCGGCTGTTCCACAGGGCCTCTGGAGTTAGAACCTGACTCGGGCTGCTCAAATAACAACTCGAACAGTTTCTTTGCACTTAAACAGCCTTTAAGTAGGGCCAGTCTCTGTGGAGGCTCCCTTGAGGAGCACTAAATTGGAAGCTACAAGTGACCACCTCCTGGATTGACTTGTGACCTAATTGCTAAGATTTGCTTCCCTCAGCACCGCCAGGTGCTTTCAACTGTGTGGGCTCGGTCTGGTGCACTTGGCTGTGGCTGGCGGGGCTGTGCAACTGCAGCCACTCACTGCGAGGTGCTCAGCACAGCCTGGGGGCACTCACTTCCCTTTTTTTGCGAAATGGTCTTCCTGCTGATCTGGATGGCGGGTGAATGACAACTCAGACTGCTTCTGCAGTATATCCTGCAGGATCCAACTGCTGCTCCAAACTTAATTTTGCTTCGAAGCTTACCTGGCTTTAGTTTTACTGTAGCCCAGAGCACACTGTCAATGGCTTTTGATCTGTTCAACAGATGCTAAGCAGGCGTGAACTACAACTCAGCTTCTTAAGAGAGAAAAACTAGCAATTCCATTTAACATTCTGGTCCCCGAAAAGAGTTGGATTCTGGAAAACACAGTGTTAGCTAAACAATAAAAAGTAAACCTTACAGCTCCCTTTTGAAGGAATGAACAGTGATAGTGTTTCAGAAGGAATTACATTTAGGTGGTTCCGCTGGATAATGAACTGCAGGAGGGAGATATCCTCCAACTTGCACTATTCTTTTTATGTTGGCAGCACTTGTCTCAGAGGCAAAAGAAAAATTACCATCATGGTTAAAATTCTGGAATTCCAGAGACTGCTACCTACCTCTGCTCCCAGGGAAGAGCAACCAGCCACAGGATCAATGTAGCTTGTTTTTCTTAACCCAACAGCTGAATAATATTTAATCTATGTTGAGGTGACCTCTGCCTGCTTTCAGTTCCAGGGCAGCACTCCCCATCTGGCACTAAAGGCTGTTTGGTGAGACAAAGGCTGTGTTATGACCCAGCAAGAGAAATGTGAGCACCAACAAGAATAACAGGAGCAGCATGTTGGCCATCAACAGGGGCAGGAGGCTGTGGAGGGGTTCATGGGCTACATGATGCCCTTGGGCTTCAGCAGCCCCTTCCCTTTGTGTACAGGGACTGTGTATTTTGTTTCCAAGGGAATTTTATGAGAACTACTTCACTGTTGGATTGGCAGTTAAGAGGACAGGCACTTGAGGGATGGAATAAATGTTGAGACCATTGCTTCTGGATAAGAGTATAGGCCTCAAGCATAACCTGAGCAAGCAGAAGAGGACAGAAGAGCAATTAAGGCAAGAGCTTGCACAGAGGGTTGGCAGGAGTGCTCAGGGCAGGGTGAGCTACTGTGCTCAGAGCTCAGCACTGGGCAGGCTGCAACCCCCATCCTGCCCTGGGATTTCCCACAGCACAACAGTGCAAGAGCATTACATGGGACTGGCATTCCATGTTGTTATCTGGGAAAACTACACTTGCACCAAGTAAGTTATCTGACAACATACAGTGAATTACAGGGTCCTGCCAAAGTGACTGTAGTGCACTTCCTAACACCTACCCCTTCAACAGACTAACGAAAGAGCACTTAACTGGCTGAGCATGGGCCTGTTTGTTTTAGGATTAGAAAAGTCAGGCTGCCTTCATGGACAAGGCATTTTCTAGGTGAAATAGCCACTTGGGCTTCTGCTCTATGGTATTAAACCTATTTGAAAAGCCACATGGTCCCCATGCTACCCCAGCCTGAAACTGTGCTGCATTTGAACTGTTCAGCTGTAGGGAAGCCAGTGACTGCCTAAGTTCCCCAAGTGGAACATGGAGAGCACAGCAGGGACCCAGCAGCACAAGCGTTGGGCCGGGCTGTGCGTGATCACACGAGTGCTCAGAGGAGCAGAGTCCTGCAGGTGAGTCAGACAGTTCCCTGCAATAAAGGCCCTGCCCTTGCTCGGAAACAGTGGCTTGAGGTAGGCGGTGCATGGCAGCACTGCCAAACTGCAGTTTACTGAGGACACAACAGCTTCCTGGGAGGCAAGAATGACAACAAGGCTGCCAGCAAGGTGCTGGAGTTACTTCCTGAAGCACACAGTGTCAACAGCTCCTTGGGAAGGAGATGGTGCATGCACACCCCAAAACTGTTGCCCTTCAAGAGACAGGATCAGCCCCAACAGCATGTCTTCCCTGTACTTGAGCATGGGGGCGGGTTGGGGAGCAGATCCCTGAGGAATCAGGTGAGTCAAACTCGGGCTGTCAGGTTTATGGCTGGGTGCTGGAATGCTGCTTCCAGGTAAGAGATCCTATCTAGTGGAACCTGGTGTGTGCCTACACACCTAACCAGATAGCAGAGTCCTGCACCATTAGTCACCACGGAGCCAGCCTTAACCCCTTGCTGTCTCCTCACAACAGGAGAGATCACACAGCAGATGGCAACGTGGACACCCAAATTGTGCAGCATCCTGCTTGGCTAAGAGCTGTCATCTGCTTGGCCTGAGAAGTATCAAAGGGCACCTCCTCAGGGCCTGATCTCAGTGCAGAGCGAGGGACTGATACTGTGCAAACTGCAGAACACCAATAAAAGTTGATAGTTAACCCTCTTTTACCAGCGAGGTGTGACCTTGGCCTGTCAGGGAAAGGTGCTGTCAGCGAGGTCGCAGGCACAGCCCGCACGGCTGGGGACGCCCCCGGCTCAGTGCAGAGCCTGGCTGGAATGCTGGGTGCCACGGTGGGACACGGCAGTGAGGGCGCGGGTGTGTGACAGCCTCTGTGCCAAGCACAGCACCGCCTCGGGTTTGTGCACATGGAACATGCTATTCCTGTGCCATGCAAGTAGAGTTGCCTCACCAGTTCCCCACGATCCCGTGATAAGAGCCCTGCACAGCCCTCAGGCACATGCCTCCCAGTCCCCCCCAACAGCCTAGTTTTAAAGGTAATTAATATTCTAACAAGCAGAAGCAAATAAAACAACACGCAATAATTTTTTTTGTCCTCATAAATAACTAATCTTGATACTTCTCTTTGAATAAAATTTCTTCAGCTTTTCACAAAATATAGTACAGTTTTTTTAAACATTGAACAGCATCAGTAACGGAAGAGGCAAAAACCAACATGTAAATTGGCTACAGCAGACAGGGCACACGGCAACAGCTCCTTCCCCCCTTCTACCACTTGTTGCTGAGAAGACAGGCTCAAACACAGTTCATTGTATTACCCTACTATAAGATCAAAGCTGAAATGCTCTTGCATTTTTCAACAAGCAATGGTTTGTAGCTAATCTTGGATTTCCTTACACAGTACGTTGCACTTTGGAAAAAACAAAAACAACAAAATACCACCTTTGACATGGTTTTGTTCATTGTATTGCATGATGTGTGTTTAGCTGTATCTTCAAAAGGCACTATAGAAAGAGAGAAGTCCAGTGAGGTGTGGACTGGAGCAGGTTGGAATCATTTAATGCCCTGGATTACAACACGAGACCAACCACAATGTCTCTGCACCTGACCTGCCTCACTGCTGAGAACACACCTGTCCCTAACCCGTATCAAAGGTCACTACAGCTTCTGTATGTACAAACTAGGCTATAATACAACAATTTACACAACGTGGTGCAATTCTGTCCATGATAAAGTACTGCAACACACTGGAGGGAGCAAGCCCTGTTGCAAGACTGCAGATACATGTGGCTGAACAGTCCCTGCTGATCCTTCAGTCCCTGCACCACTGGCTTCTCTGGCCAGGACACCCCAGAGACACTCGTGCGGTACTTTGGCAGTACCTTTATCAAGAGATATGCCACTCGAGTGTCTCCTCACTTCCCAGGCTTTGGTTTTAAAATGAGGTGGGAACCTTTTTGACTGAAGTGGTCCAAGGGTGTTGAGAACAACCTCAGATCCTTGCAGTCCTGTGGGAGCAAAGCCAGCAGTTGTTCTCCAGTGCTTGAGCAGCTGGGTCACAGTGCCATGTTTGAAGGAGGGCAAAAAGGACTCGAGTAATAACTGGATAGTTACACATGTGATCACTACTTAGGGCAGGAAAAAAAAAATTAAAATCTGGGTGCTTTCACAAGTGACCTGTATCTATAGGCAGCCACCTCCTGCCAGCTGTGCCTCATCCTGTGCCACAGGTGGAGCCCCTTACCCTTGCTGCATTTGGTGACGTTGACAACAGGGGCCCTCACCATCGTTCTACTCATTAAAACCCAGGAGTCACCACTGCTTCATGACAGCTCATCTGCTGGCTGATCCACAGAAGAGAAAAAGAGAAGTTGGAGGAAAAGGAATTATGAGCATTTTGCTAAGTTTTCCTAAATTAACTGCTCACTCTCAAACCTGGCACTGTCTCCAGCAGAGGCACAGCTCTGAAAAAAGCAGCAAGAAGTATCAAAGCCAATTGTCTGGAAAATGCATCTGCAGCTCAGGAGGGACAACCCGGCTCGGAAACCCTCCATGCAGACACTACTTGCTGCAGGGGTGCAACCACCCTTTTAGGGTGGCAGACAGGCAGGGCACCAGGCTTGTCCACCTCACCCCAGATAACCTGCACAGCACAAGGGAGACACAAAAAACTCACCCTGCTGCAGAGGTGAGAGGTGCAGAGCAGCACCAACCCCTTTCCAGAGCACATGGCAGCTCAGAAGAGTGCTGGTCTTGGAGCCAGAGCCAGTGGTGCCCAGGGCTCTTTGTGAACCCCATGCTGGGACAGCAGCTTCATCACCTGTGCAGCTCCTGTGCTGCCCATCACAGAGCAGGGGAATCGGCTCCGCCGAGCTGAGCCCCACCAGAACCAGCTCCTGCCCAGCCCTGAGCCCCTTGCACACGCTTGTCCAGGGCAGAAGGGACCGTGGGGGATCACCTGGTCCCCACCTGCACTGCAGACAGTTGGGACCCTGTCCCTGCCTGCCTTGAAGGTAAGGTGGCAGATCCTCTCCACAGACCCTTCTTCTTGCACCACCACCACCAGTGAAGCACCTGACTCGTGCAGCTCCTTCCGTCCTGCTCATCGTGAGCTGCTCTCTGAGGAGGGCCAGCAGCTGTCTCATGCCAGGGGCCCCCAGACCTCTCCTCCACAATACACAGCTGTGCCTGGGGGCTCCAGCAACCCTGGGGACTCTAGTGGTCTTGGGGGCACCGTCCTGCTCTGCCCAGAGGGCCCAGGGGGGCAGCCCCCCTGCCAGCTCTCCCTGGCCCCCTCACACTGTCAAGGCTCTGATAAGTGGCTCAGTACCAGTGCCAGCACCACCTGGGGTCAGGGGCCACCATCTGCCCTGCCTGCTGCAGCTCTGCCCTCCACCCCAGCCCCAAGACCTGCCCAGATGCTTGTTGTGCATTAATTAATGCCTGAGGGCTACCTCCAACTGATTGGACCACAGACAGCAGCACCCCAACCAGGGTGTGGGACCCCAAATGGGGCATACATGGCGGTGCCAAGCTACAGGCCTCCCCATCCCTCTGCCCCACATCACTGGCAGCACTTCTCCCCGCCCTGCCTGGGCGGTGGCTGCTCCATGCCCTGTGGGCACACACACTGGTCCCAGACAGCACCACCACAGTGGGGCTCAGGATGCCAGGGGTGGCCCAGCTGTCACCCCCTCTTCTGTGGCCCAGGGTCTTTGCAACCCTCTTCTCCCTGTGGCTGGGGTCACCGAGGCTCCCTTCGGTCATACATGGGATAGTGGGACCTGCTTGTGGTAGGAGGCCATGCTGGGCAGCACCGTCCTGCCCGCCAGCGCCGGGCTGGCCTCACCGTACACAGAGGCGCCCGTGGGCTTCCTGGCCTGGCAGCAGCGGGCAGTGAAGCGCCTCCAGGACTCAAGTGTCTTGCCAGACCAGATCCAAACGCCAGAGGTGATGCCCACCACAAGGCACATGAAGTACTTGAGCATGAAGACGGCATAGTCAGGCTTGGGGCGGTGAGGATCCCCCGGGCAGTAGCAGTTCTGTGCCTGCTCCCACGCCTCCCGGTTGTGCTGCTCGTAGATGTAGCAGGCGATGACGATGGTGGCAGGCACGGTGTAGAGCACGGTGAAGATGCCGATGCGGATCATCAGCTTCTCCAGCTTGTCAGTTTTGGTGCCGCCCTGCTTGATCACACTGCGAATGCGAAAGAGCGAGACGAAACCAGCCAGCAGGAAGAGGCTGCCAGTGAAGAGATAAACCACTAGCGGTGCCAGCACAAAGCCCCGCAGATTCTCCAGGCTCTGGTTGCCCACATAACAAACCCCGGCCACCGGGTCACCATCCACGGAGCTCAGTGCCAGCACAGCGATGGATTTGGCGCTGGGGATGAGCCAGGCAGCCAGGTGGAAGTACTGTGAATACCCAGCTATGGCCTCATTGCCCCACTTCATGCCGGCTGCCAGGAACCAGGTGAGGGACAGGATGACCCACCATATAGAGCTGGCCATGCCAAAAAAGTAGAGAAGAAGGAAAACCACAGTGCAAAGAGCAGGGCCCGTGGTCTCATAATGGATGTGGTGGTGCTCCGCGTTGCAAGCCACATTGGCATGTCCTGCCACCAGCCTCACGATGTAGCCAACGGAGACAAAGAGGTAGCAAGCAGAGAGGAAGATGATGGGGCGCTCAGGGTACTTGAAGCGCTCCATGTCAATAAGGAAGGTGGCCACGGTGGTAGAGGTGGAAAGGAAGCAGAGGATGGACCAGAGGCCAATCCAGAAGGTGGCGAAGGTCTTCTCATCCTGGGTAAAGTAGGGCTGGTAGCAGGGGATGGCGCAGTTGAGTACTTTCCCAGTCCTGATGCGATTGTACAGCGGATGAGACTCCTTGGAGATGGGGATCAAGGGTGCTTTGCACTTGCAAGTCTGACCACAGTCCAGCCCCGAGGGTCGCTGCCCATCGAGTGGCGTCAGGTTTTTGGCCACGTCCTTTGCGGGGCGCGTGGGCTTCCCAAAGAAAGGCGGCAGGGTGGTGGCTTCCGTGTGGTTGTATCCCATACAGAGCACCTCGGAGTCCCCCAGCACCGGCAGGCTGTCGCAGCTCATCCTCTCGGGCCAGGCGAAGCCGTACTGCTGCATGATGGGCGAGCAGCCGGCCTTGGCCCGCTCGCAGACGGAGCGGCAGGGGGGCAGCGGCTTGGTGTAGTCGGACAGGCAGATGGGGGTGTACATGCTGCAGAGGAAGAAGCGCAGGTCCGGGGAGCACTGGATCTCCACCAGCGGCCAGAACTGGTGCACCTCCAGCCCGGCCTCGTCCTGCGTGTCGTGGTTGAACTGGTTGGGCATGTAGGTGAGGTTGTAGCCGATGCCCTTGCACATCGGCACCGTGATCTCCTGGCACACCAGCGCCTTGGAGGCGGCGCGCCCCGCCGGCGGCAGCCCCAGCAGCAGCGGCAGCCCCAGCAGCAGCGGCACC
>WEIV01006667.1:555467-659164 GCA_013390005.1 Calyptomena viridis | reverse complement strand
ACATAACGGCATTGGGAACACCGAGAGCAAACCCTGGGCGGGAGAAAGGAAGGCGTCCTGCCCGCGTTTGCTTTGCTTCGCAATGGTCCATCAGCCCGGGAACAAGGGGCACAGCAGCATCTATCGCCGCTGTCCGCTCCTGGCTGCCCGGCGGGGCAGCTCTCCCGGTTCCCAGAGAGCTGAGGCTTTTTTTCTGGAAGCGAAACCANCGCGACCGCGCCGGGGCAGAGCCCTGGGCACCGCGGGCTCCTGCCAGGACCACCGCGGTGGTCACGCTCAGCCGCCTGACTCTGAGGAATTCCAATCCTCCAATCCATGCATTCGCAAACACCTAAATCACCAGCCCGGCTTTCAGCAGCTTCTCCTGAAAGCCCTGAAGCCCACGGCATGGTCAGGGCACAACAAGGGAACAGACCTGCTTCAGAAGCCAGATTTGGGGTCACAGGCTGCAGCTGTTGTGGCAGAGTCTGTATTTCTGGCCAAGGCAGAAGGCTGCTCCCAAGCTCTTGCACAGGAGTTCCTCACTCCTCCTCAGTGGATGTGGATGGAAGTGCAATGTCGACCAAAGTACTTGAATCCAGCACTGGATGTGCTAGTACAAGACATACCCACAGCACATCACAGACAGACATCTCACATTTGGGTGCCAAGGAACACCAACACCCATGCGTCCAAAATATCCCTAACTGCATCCAGAGCCCACAAAGCAAAGACTCAAAGCATAACTTAGCTCCTGCCTTCCTCCCAGAGGTAAAATCTTGCTTGCTTGTTGCTCTGTGGCCAGGGGCAGAGCACTGGCTGCTGTTATCATACACCAGTCATGAGGGATTTTAAGGCCAGAAACCTCATGATCATTGCTGAAATCCTTTGGGCTAAACATCCACCTATCCTAAGTGTGCATTCCTTTGTCAACTTCGATGCTTAACACTTAAAACCCAAAAAAACCCTCAAGTCCCTATACCTCTTTGCTTCCTGCTCTAAGTTTTACCTGTAATAAAGCTATATATAAGAATTACAAGTCACATGTTCCTTTGGAAGACAGTGGCATATCCACGTAGCACGAGTAATAACTTTTAATTCTCCCCAACAATGAGTTTCTGTGAACTAGCAGCCCAGCAGAAAGCAATCACAGACAGTTTCATTATGGCTTTCAGTTAATTATCCAAATTATAGCTGAGAGCAGAGGGCAGCCTTTTTATTATCATCATTGCTGTACAATTAGAAAATGCTGATGAAGCTCCACAAGAGCAGAAATTCTCTTTTTTGATGGCATTTTTCATTTTTATAAGCATTCCTTTGGGCAATATCTTGGTTCAATTTGATACACAATGGGGAACAGGTACATAGGTAGGAAGTGAGAAGATAAGAAGAGGAAAATGGGACAGCTCTTCATTTCAGTTAATCTATCAACTCTTGTAGCCTGGTTCAGGTTTTGCCACTCCTCCAGATGTATCTAATTCTTAGAGTCTGGCTATAAATAATGCTGTATTTGCTACACTGGGGACACCTAAAATCCAATTAAGAGCCAGGTATTTATCTGCTGGCTTGCTCTGTGTTTCTGTTTCCTTTTTGTTTTGTTTTTTTTTTTATGAATATGTAGCAGAGCAACCAGAACAGGATTAAATATGGTGTAAGTACAAGTACAATTAATAGGCTCTTCAGTACAGTATGAGAGTACAGTGCTTTATGTGCATCTAGCACTGTTAGTGACAGAAGCTGTCTCTACACAAAATTTACCATGCTAAACCCTGGAGACAAAAAAGAAAGTGTTTCCTACCCCTAAGAAAACGCTTTTGTTGTTAAAAAAATTCTTATTAGAAATCACTTTACCTTTAATCTGTGTGCAGAAGCATCCATGAAGCTCCATCATACTGGACAAGTCTGCTGGGGAGTTCAGCTAATCCCTGCTCCTGGCTCCAGCCCAGAGTATATGGGCATGGGCTGACAATATGTGTGTCCTTGAAGACATACCTTCCACTCATTAACACATTTTCAGCTGGGATGCAGTGGGTTCCTGGTGGAAGCAGAAAGAGGTGATAAATATTTCTGTATTTGGTTCTTTCACTGCTGATTGTCAGTGTACACTATTTACCTGGACAAACTGCCTTTGTGAAGGATACTATGACTTTTAAAAGACTTTAGAAAAGGACTGAGTTTCCTTTGTAAAGATTGGCTATTGCCCTTGCCCTTGTTAGAGGACTTAGCAGACTTTTGCAAAGGGCTTTTCAGAGCAGACTCAGGCAGGGACAAAGCCCAAGAGCACTGATCTCACTCTTTGGCTTTGCCAGTACCAAAGCAGGGTAGGAGCCTCCTGCTCCTCTTGTCATAGAACCAGCACACCACCCCTGGTCCTCAACTCTTCTTGCTTGAAGCAGCAAATCCCAGTGTTGTCTGCATTGCTGACAAGCCCCCACCTCCCAGGAGGGGAGTGTGGGGGCCCAGCACAGGTGACTCTGGTCTCCTGGTGCTGCTGGGCAGCCTGCCAGTCACCCCAGCTGGAGGCTGTGCTGCCTCAGGCGTTGCCCGAATTAGCAGTGACCCCTGATAACAAACTGCTCGAGCGACGGGATGCTGGAGACCACAGGTGTTTCGCAGCAGACAAAACTCCCTTACTCGCTGTCATGAGTGCAGGGACAGACACTCATCACGTCTGGCATCGTGATCCAGCCAGTTCCAGCACAGCACCCCACTGTGTACCGGTACAAAAGCAGATCAGTGTTTCCTTCACACAGAGGACAGAGCACACCAGGACAGGTGTGCTTTTGCTTCTGCCCACAGCGAGTGTTTCCTTCCCACCTAGGAGTTGCAAGGCTGCAGGCTGCTCGTGCTGCAAACCCCAGCACCAAGACTGGCCTCGTGCAACAGGACCCCGAGGAGGGGGCCCTCAATCAGAGACCAAGGATCTTGCTGCTATGCAGGAAGGAGGGACCCAGCAGGTAGGGATACAGAAGGGCTCTTTGCCCTTTGTAAGCAGCAGGGCAGAGTGAGAATTCCTGCTGGCATTTGCAGAGGGACCCTGGTGCCCAAATCCTACTGAACTGTAACAGCAGCAGGGGCCAACATCTTCTCGCGCCCAAATGATTTAAATGCTGTGCCCTGTGGATAGGAACTCCAATTTAAACTGCTTGAGTGCTTTTCACTATGGATGCCTTGTTGAAATTCCCTTTAAAATCCTAGCTTACATCAATACAATTTGTTTTTATATATACCTGTACAATTACACACCTTAACATACTGCAGGAAAACAAAGCCATGCCAAACTGCAGTCATATCCAAAAAGCTACACAGAATTAGACAACTTCTGGGTGAATTAATCCAAAATTAATCCAAATCCAACACCTGACACAAATGCTGCAGTTTGTAAACTGCTACCAGATGTTCAGGTAAGACCAAAGTAAAATCAGGAAGGGTGGCTGCATTTAAAGCTATTCTTGCCAGACTCATCAGTTAGACACATAGTTTTTGAAACACATCATGTTATAATTTTTTCTTTTTTTTTTTCCCCCACAGGCCCTTGAAAAGAAAACAGTGCCCATAGTGAAGTTGACATGATAAATTAGTATGGCCCTGTCAAAGCCCTCACTCTTCATTGGGCAAATACTTATTTATGGACTTTCAAATTGTGGCTTATGTAACAACAGGGTGAGTGACTTTCAAAAAACCTCCACCATGTATTGACCTGATAGAGCCTAATGGGTCCTTCAGAGCAATTAGGATTTATTGTGTTAGGGTCTATTGTGTATAGAGACCATTTTAAAAACATGTGTTATTTACCCAGAAAGCAGTAATGACTGTTTAAATACAGTCAGATTGTTTCAGAAACTCTTGCTGCTCTGTACATTGCAAAGAAGTTACTCCAAGTATTTTTCAGAGTTAAATATTTTGCTCCACTGGGATTTCCAAGTAGGGTGATTGTATCACATATTTTGTATGCTTGTAGCTGTGACTGAACCAAGCTCTCAGGAAAGCTGCAAAATGAGCAGCCTCAAAACATGGAACCTGAGCTTTTTTTTTCTCAACCAAGGGGCCAGTGCTTGCCACTCTAGTGGTCTGAGCAGCTCAAACCTTTTCCTAGCTGAGAGAGCAGGGCATTTCCCATGAACCACATGAGTTTTGCCCTGTCTGATCTGAAAGTCCAGCAAAAGTGACCCTATCAGCCATGAAGCTGTCATGGCACATCTAACCCTCTACATGCACATGAGGTGGGACCATCATCACTTCCCTGTACCCTACTGGGGCCAGCATGCAAAAATACAAGTGTTAACTTCTGAAGACTGGTGCAGACGTGAGAAGCCTAACCCCTGGGCAGGCCCCTGGGCCACGGTGAAGGAGCACAGCTTTGCTGCCCAGCAAAGATCAGCACTGGCTTCAGCAGCTCTGACTCCGACCTCCTGAGTAAAAGCAACCTCCAACTTATACATGAGAGCTATCAAGTGCCTCTATGAAATAATAATCATATAGGCTAATTACTGCTTGATAGGTATTTCCTTTTTCTGCTCTTTTCCTGAACTCCCCTTTGCTGTGAGAGACCTTTAAGATGAAACTGCTGGAAGCAGTTCAGCTTTGGCAAAATACTTTCCTTGCCCTGCTTCAGGTCACAACCTTTGGAAACTTGTTTCTCTTCGCTTGTTTTCCATCAAAATTAAAATATTATTTTTTTACAGTTGCAGTAATTTACTTCCAGAAGCAGAAGTACTAAGCAGTTTTCTATTCCAGCAAAAAGAGGAACAGGTTAGAGGAACCACTGGCTGGAAATGGCACATATTATTGTGGCAAATATTGTGGAGTTGGGATGCAGGTTTGTAATGGCCAATGTGGAAAATGCTCTGGAAAGGCAGCCTGGACTGAAGCTGGCTGAAACTTGCAATTTCTGTTTTATGGAAGATTCCAACATTAAAAAACAATGTAAAACATACCAGTTTATTCCAAACAGGGCAAGCTGCCCATACTTCTCAGAAATCATGCAGCATCAGAAAAAGCTAGGAGGTTTCTTGTCACAATGTGTGCAAGTCCTAGAAGCTCACTGTTCAGAGAGGCCTTGGGAGCACAAGATGGGATATGGAAATCCTGGAGTGCCAGGATCTTGCTGGGAAACAAGTCAGAATTCAGCCAGGAATCTGCTTGGTGGGTGTTTGTCCCTTAGGTCCTGCCTGGCTTTCAGAGAAAGTTGGTCAGTCAAAAGAGCAATGTTTCCAAGAAACTTTTTGTCTCTGCTGAGTTGGCACTTTACAAAGAAATTGCTTTCAGTATGAACATCTGCAGTTATGGGTGGTCTTTCTTGGCCTTAAAATTCTGTGAATTGGTGCAAAACACATAATAACAACTGCTGCTGTTAAAAGCAACTTCAGTCTGTGTTCAGAATAGTTTAAGTTCAGTCTGACCTTTCCTGAAAATATGGAGTTTCATATAATCAAAATAGGTTTCAAACACTTAACCCCATTTGACTACATTTCTTCACTAACCTCTTAAGATACTGCGATCATGATTTTCCAGATGCAGTGATTCTGGACTCTCTTGAGGCAACCTTAAGGAATCTTTATTTTCAGAAATTGGACTTCTTTACAACATGCCACATTGCTCACTCAAGATCAGAAGCAGTCGAAAAATCACACATTTGAAAGCCTTATCCTGTATGTGTACTTATCTACAGTACCCTTGAAGGAGAACATTTATATACAATACACACATGCTGTGTTTTCATGTTTCCATGAACCAGAAAGTATCAAAGCCAGAGACCTCCTGAAACAATGTCCTCTCCCTGACCTTTTAGGCATTCTTGCTAAGATCAGGCACTTCAGATTTTCCCTATCTGCTTTTGACATCCCTGAAGTGCTTGACACAGGGCTGGAGGAATATTTGGAGCTAAGATTTAGTGAGTCATGTCATTCACATCAAATGATCCAAATTATATTGAAATACACATTTAAATCCCTGCATAATCAACATTTAGTGGACACAAATAAAAAGAGCCAGAAACAGATGAAAAGGCAATTAGCACTAGCTGGAACTATATACGTTTTGATTACTTCCTTCTGCAAGTCATTCATGGGATAATGTAATACACAGGTCAAAGTGATTTTGGAAAGGATGTTGCTAGCAACCTTCACATTCAGGTATTAGTTAGATGTGAAGAATTAACATGTGCAAGTGACCCTTACATGCTCTAGTGGAACAGAAACAGCAAGCAGCATCCGCAGCAGGAGCCAGAATGGTCTTTTTCCAGCTCAAGACTGAGGGGTTGATTTCCCAGCTCTCCACAGCCGTAAGGCCAGGGACTAGTGTTACAGAATTGGAGTGCAGTGCATCAAGAGATTTGCTGGGCAAATGAAGGAATCCATCCTCTGAATCCTGTATCTCACTGACATGTGCAGCAACATCAAGGACACAATGATGTTACTGTGTTTGGGATGTCCCGGTGATGCAAGAAAGTGCTCCAAAATATTCCACAAGTGCTAGCATAAGTTGCCAGAAATATTTGATGACCAGGTTGTGAAGTCCTCTTACAAGCTCTGTTTACCAAACTGATACAATCACACTGATTTTGTATAAGCAACAAGCTGACAAAAAGGTGGCACAATGCTGCAAAGATGGGGTTCACACAGGCCAGCATCTTCATCATGGCATGAAAACAGTGGGGTAGCTTGGGTCACCTTTTTGCTCAGAGAGGTCTGTCCAGATGCAGGGATTCATGCTGTATGTATTTCCCTTATGCTGGTGAAATTAATTGTTCTATTATTTAGGGCAAAGGAGCAGCTAAGCCCTTCTCCATGCCTTCCATAGACTGGCACTGCCAGACCCCCAGCCTATCCCTCAGGAGACAGATAGGATTTCACTCAGAGAAATTACTGTGCAAGTTTCATCTTGTGCCAGGTGCTGAATGTACCTGCAGTACAAACTGCTCTTGGGCTGAGCAGCCAAGGAACACAAAAAATTGGAGAAAGGATAGGTGATTCTCCTTGCATTGGCAATCGAAAACTTCTGTGATTTGCCCTTATGGCCACAGAGAGATGGGAAATCCACCACTCAGTCCTAAGCTGCAAAAAGACCATTCTGACTCCTGCTGCAGACACTGCTCCCTGTTTCTGTTCCACTAGAGCACATGACACTGACAGTCTCTGGCACTACGCTGGAGGGATCCAAGGCTGCAGTCCCCTTCAGTCAGGGCCAGGCTGATTGTCCTGAAGACAAAATCTCCTTCTGACAGACAGTCTGGAGGGGAACAAGGCAGATTCCTTGCCTGGGCTGGCCAGGCTGCATCCTGACAGAACTAAACATCCCTCTTTGGGGGAAGAGGGGAGAAAGCAAGGTGAGAAGACAGTGTAAATCCTTTCAGCTGAGACTCTGCAAGAGATGTTGCTAATTAGCAGAGAGAGGATGTGTTGTGGCTGGTGAAAGACAGACAAGTTCTGTGTTTCGAGACAGTGCCTTCAACCAGCTCTATCTGTGAGACACATATACTGTAAGCTCCCTGATTGTGTTTGCATTGCAGGAGCCATCTCAGCAACACCAGCTGAATCCTTGATGCCTGCTGTGCTGCCCACAGCCTCATTTGAAGCCCGTGATGGGATTCTGGACAGACAAAAAGTCTTGGTTGTGAATCTTATTTTCACTGTTCTAATACAATCAAACCTATTTTGTACAGATATACAGAGTGGCTGTGGCTTCCAGGTCATGGAAAAAGACTGGTAGTGGAGCAGCATCTGCATTTCCTAAGCTTGCTTGGGTATCTAAGAGATAGGAGAATGTTGTAGTTGTAGCTAACAGAGGAAACTAGGAGGTATTTGCAATCTCTACGAGGAGCGAGATAGTAGTCCAGAACTCTATGTGCATGTGTATCTCACATGCTGCAGTTTGGATATATTTCCAGCTGAGACTACTAAATTTGGTCAGTTCGTGTCTGCTCTAATTATACTGAGCTGAACCTACAAGAGCCCAGTTTAAGTTTTTGGGACTGTGTGTGGTTGTGCTTGAGATGAGCATGTGTTTCAGCACCCCTGTATTAAAGGATAACTGAAATGCACATCCATTGTCTGAGAAGAGCCAGCAAACTAACAATCAGGCCCTGCAGCTTTCTTCCATAGATTTTATTTAGATTCCTTGACAACATAAAAGGAATGATTCTTAATTTTGTGTCTCTGTGTACTTTCCATTTGGGCTACGATGCCCTGAATTTCTCCTCAATATCTAAGCATGTTTATGTGAGGTCAAACCTGCCTTATGGCTCTTTTAACTTGGTATATTCCCAAGACATAGCTAACTCTCCTGGGCACATAGGCTCTTGACTAAACCTTGTATGGGCATCTCAGGAGATGAGCTGAGACTGATAACAGCAACAAGCTGATCTCTACAGAAGTAGAGATTAAACATACTCATCTGTACACGAATGCAGCTACTCAAGACAATCCCAAGGTGTGCTGGGCCAAAATGTGCTTTGAACTTCTGTATGTACCAATGAAGACCTTAGCGTAACTGAGAGTCAGCACAGATATGAGGGGAGAGAGGTGGAGGCAAATGCTGTTTGCACTGTGCAGACTTTACTGGAGAAGGGTGGGGAGGGTTTGGTCTTCAGCCTGAGCAGATTCCTCACCATTACTAAGCCGACAGAGCTGCTATCTAGATCTTTCCCTAAACAGATGGTAAAAACCTGTGCAGTTGATTATTTTATGTGCAAAGGAGGAAACAACAGACGCAAAAGAGAACAAGAGCAGTGACCTCCAAAACTCTGCTGGTGGAAGAGGGACAGGCCACAGACAAACACAGCCCGGCCTCAAGGTGTGTAGTGCCAGGCTGCAAAAAGGGACAGGGCTGCTTTAAAGGTCCTTGACACGGGGACGGTGCTGACTCCAAAACCATACCCCTGCCCTGGCTGCAAAGTACCTCCTGTAATTGGCTACGAGCCTTAGAGAATGAAATCCAATTTACCTGCCACAAAGAAAAGCTAGATGAGGCCTCCCCAGAGCCGGTGGGTAAAGGAGGGCTGCCAGTTCCCACCCCGGAGCTGCTCCCCTCCCAGCCAGACCGGAGGGAAGGGGGAAGGGGCAGCGATGGCAGTAAGTGCAGGAACAATTCACTGGAGAGCCACGGTGCTCTTTGCAGTTTGCCCACTAATTACTATTAAGCCCTGGTTCCTTTTTGTGTTCCAAGGGGCGGCTTCAATGTGGCACTGCTTCTTGGGCCTTTCATGCGGCTGGGCTAACCCCTGAATAGCAGGCTCACCCCCCTCGCTACCTCTCTCTC
Source organism: Calyptomena viridis (assembly GCA_013390005.1). NCBI lineage: Eukaryota > Metazoa > Chordata > Aves > Passeriformes > Eurylaimidae > Calyptomena > Calyptomena viridis. The sequence goes on along the minus strand of WEIV01006667.1, from coordinate 649,927 downwards.
CCTTTTTATTTCCCCCTTTTGCTTTTCTGATAGTATTTTCTGTCCATGTTGTGTAAGGCCCTAAATGAATCTTGACTGCCCCTACAGCCGACTGGAGACGCACAAAAGCGGCCCATTCCAGTGGCCACAGCGCCATTGTGTGCCCTAACAATGCACTAATTGGCGGTGACAATTGTGCGGCTGGGGAAGAAGAGGGGGCCGGGGCGGGGGGGCCTGGGGTGGAACACGGGACATGGGTCCTTTCCAATCACTGAGGCGGGTCAATAAAAAAAAGAGAAGTGTGAGGAGCGAGAAACCCGCTCTGCTCCGTGTCTCTCCTGAGTGCACGTCCCTGCCAGTCCCAAGCAGTTTTCTTCAAGGGCCCCCCCAGGAATAATTTTAGTGCTTGGGTCTGCAGAAAAAGAGATGTACAGACTAAAAGGGTCATCTCAATCTCCCAGGCTGTCTCATCATCCCAGAGGCTGAAGAGCTCGTGATGAGGACACCACTGAGATATTCATGGGAAAAGATCACACACAAAGCCAAGAAGATGCTGGTGCCGTGGTACTCTGCTCTGGGTACACACGGGAGAGAAAGTGCTCATCTCTCACTAAATTGAGTTCAACCATACCCTTACTTTGCACGAGGACAGTGGGATGCAAGGACAGTGTGTCCTACAGCACTTCACTGGGGTAGGTGGTGGCCCTGTGGAGTAGGAGCCTGTGGTGCTGTTGGGAGTAGGGGCCACATCTCCAGCACCAGCAAATCTGAGCAGAAGACAGACATGAAGAGCAGAGGCAAAGAGCAGGGAGGACAAACTGGAGACACAGGGACAGACAGGCACAGTGCCTGGATCTAAACTCCCTGGTGCTCTGACTGATTAAGACTGGCGTTACAGTTTGGTCCACTACATATAAACACTGAGCTCAGCTGAGAAGTCTGGTCCTGCAGCCAAAATGTGGAGGGGAAGCCTACTGTGAGGCCAATATGAGAAGCAGAGTTGCAACAGCCTAGAGCTGGAAGTCTGCAGAGTCTAGGGTAGGCTGGGACATTAGATTCTTGCCCTTTTCACCTCATGGCCACCCTAAACACAGTATTTTTCTTAATGTAATCTCTCAGATTCTAGAAGTCCTTGTCAGCATTTCTATGAAACACCAGAGGATATCCCTGCTGCTGGGAAGAACCCTTATCTCTCTCCACTCATTGCAAGGTGAATTTATCAGCTGTTAGGCTCCTGTAATTTGGTGGTGGCAAACTCCTCCCTGAGACAAAATCACTAGTTACCAGCTTTAAACATAGTATAAATGTGCATCTGGTTGCTCTCCCCTAGCAGGCCTCTGCACAACACCTGCTGACAGCTATGGAAGCATTCCCATGGATTACCACGGATGCTAGAGGAAGGCCTTACATAGTGAGACTCCTCTGCCTCCCCTTTGTCCTAAGTCCTTCACAGAAGTACTTTATTGTTTTATGACAGCACAGTAACACTTGACATAAATCTCTAGGCACAGCTAACAATGTCAATATTGTGTAAATACCTACAGTAGAGACCTGTATTTTATTATGCTTTTGCCCCCTTTTACCTGCTACCACTCAGGGTTAACTCTGTGCTAGATGCACATGTACTTCACAAGGAATCTGACAATTTTATACACTCCTACAGCTCATGTCTCTAAACACTGAGATCTCGGCTCCGATTCCTTCACAAACTGCAGTTTTTGTTGGACTCAGGAGAGCTTGGATCTGCTTAAAGGATCGATTATGTTGTCTGTTAAATAAGAAACAAGTGCTCTTCAGAAGTGCAAAGTCCAACCCAGAACAGGACATTTTGCAATATGTACACAACACACAATATTCACCGGTGTCACAGGCAATTGCATGCCAATGTCTGATTTTTCCATTCTAACTTTGCTCCCATAGGAGTACCCCCTGCTCTCAGAAATCAGTGGGATCACTTGCAGGGGAAGGTACAAGTCAGTGGAGAGACACTCCTGATGTTTCATGACTTAGTTGCTGCACTTTAGGTATTTGCCTGCAGTGTCAATCAGAAATCAGATTAATTTATAATCTTTAGTGCTAGGAAAGCATTTTGGACTGAACTTCTCCATGCACACTGATCACATCTATTACTTTGATACAGAAAGTATTTAAACAAAACTTTACTAACAATTCCTTCTTATTCACCTCTAAATACATCATATTGTACCTACATGATAAACACCTCTGAATTTTCAAGTCAGTGAAAGTTCAGCTCTTAACATAAACTCTTCTCTGACTTCTCTTGCTTTCCAGATGAGCCTGACATTTTTAGTGTCTAAATAAATGCTAATGCCTCAAATTCAATATAGAAAATACAAAGTCACTTACTATAAACAAGGGACTGACTTTTTAGCTTGTTTACAGCCTCAGTGCCAAGTTTTATATTTGTCTATCCTTAAAATGGATGGCATTTACTCCTGCTGGCCTTGTAGACTTTGTCTGGTTTTAATTGTGACACTTGATTATCTGAGATGCTTTTCACCACCTTGTCATAGTGGTAATAGTCAGACCTCTAGATGGGACCTCTATTTTGGAGAGTATTTAGTTAAACAAGAACACTTTTTAACAAGACAGTCCAGAGCTATGTACAGACACTCCCAGAATATTTTCGTTTGCCCTCAGCATGCTTTCACTTAAAAGGTATGGTCAAAGCATCAGACCTTGAAGGTCCCTCTCAGTCCCTGAGGGAAGAAGCAGGATGCTAGCTCCATTTGGTTATTCTATTACTGTACAGTAATCTCGATTGTATCACAGGATACAGGCATGATGTTAAAGAAAGGTTAAAGAAAAAACAATTTTCCTTGAGACTGGAGCACAGTTCTGGTCAAGGAGCTTGTACCATTTCATTTGTTTTAGTCAGTGTCCTCAGGACTTCATAAACTTGCAGACACTGTCACTTATTCCCAAAAGAAGAGCTGTGTTCCAGTTCCACCACCTTTTAGAAAACCAGTTAACTTCATGTATTAACCCAAATACTATTAATTTTGGTCTAAGAGCTAGAAGAGTAGCTTTTTAAAAAATATCTGTCCTGACCTTTCAGAAAAGAGCTGGAGCTTGGATTGGAATGCTTTTCCTAGGGCTCCCCAGACCCTGGAAAAAGCATCCCTCTGTGTGGATGCTTTTTCCTACCCCCTCTTACAGGGTGAAGTGAGGAGGGGAGGTGACAATGAAAGAGAAGGAGATGTCATAATAGAATTTGTTCACCTTTTAAAGCAAATAAGGAGAAAGAGAAGGTCTTGCATATGGTTTTCTTGTGTAGCTTGTGTGGTCTTTGTCAAACATTAACTCCCTGCTTGTAGTTGATTTCATCACAGGGATGAAGTCCAGAAGTTCCTGAAGGAGAGAGGACTGACATTCCTGATGGCTTTTGGTCTTTCTGATCAGGAGCAGGAGGACAGTGAGGGAGGGGATATATCCTTGTCTTTGAAAGCTGCCAGAGCATAGGGGCTGGTGTGGATTTCCCTGGGGACTCTCAGGCAGGGGCTTTAGGCCCATCAGCTCCACCACAGCTCAGTGCTGCAATCCTGAGTCACCAAATCCCCAGCTCCGGGGAGCTGCAGAGGCAACCAGAAGAGCAGGAATCATGCCTGCTTCTACATCCATCAGTGGGAGAACCCTTACAACATGGATAAAATCCCAGTGGTCCCTACAATCCAGCTAGGACATGGCTCCTTTACTTAGGATTTAAGGTACTGGGCTTGGACCCTTCTGGCAGAGGTCCATGTGACAGCCCCACAGTGGGGAGCTGCCTCCTGCATGCCTCCCAAGGGCTCTGTATCCAAAGCCACAGCTCCCAGTAAGTGCCTCTGGGAGCTTTTGAGGGGGTCAGCATCATTAAAAAGACAAGAATTTGTGGCTTTCCAAAACCACTTAACAGATTTAACTGGAAATCCAAACGCACAAAGCCTGACACAGACATGGACAGTAAGTCCAGAGACCTCCTGGCTGAGACCCAGGAACAGTGAGTATCATAATTTTCTTAGATTTGAAGACTTTCACCAGCAGATTAGCATTTTTAAGAAAACTATCACTCTTTCAAAGCCTGCCCTACCCATGGTAAAGCGCCTACCAGAATGCAAATTAAAAAGGACAAGTAACTTTTTTTTTAGTGTTTATTGAGAGTTGCCTTTATACACAAGGGACTGGTGCTCTGATGCTGTCACAAGTGAACCCAAATAAACCCTGCTCAAATATCAACAAGCAATTCAACTCAGTGAATTTATATTATAACATTATTACACATCAATAATAAATTAAGACTATTGCCTAGAAATTGCAGATAATTAAAAAAAAATCCTTGTCAAAAGTAAAAAACTCAAAACAATGCAAACACAAGAACAATGGAACACACATGATGTTGCAAATAAGTTAACAGAGTAGCACACACACATAATGGTTTTCCAAAAACTCAGGGTGCACTGCCAGCAATGCTAAAATTCACTGCAAGTGCTGCAAGTGAGGTGGTGCTCTGGCAGGAAGGGAAGGCCAGCCTGCCAGGGACCACACCAACCACTGCACTCTGCTGCTTGTGCCTGGCTTTCAACTGCCTTGACTGAACTGAAGTTGATCTGGAAGCTGCTTTATCGCTTAATACCCATCAAACACACATTTTGCTCCTGACTTACTTTTGCTTAGCTCAAGTATAGCAGGGACTGGTATGAGCTAACTTGGTATCACAGGTATTGATGCCATTAAAAATCGACCTGAAAGCACACTTCAGTTTAAGCAAAATCAACTTGGTAGACAAATGCATAAGCCAAACTGAAACAAATCCTTTTTCCACCAAAACAATACAGTGTATTCAAGAATTTCTATTGGTTTAACATGTGGATTAGACAGGGATAAATACATAAATAATTGAGCCACTGACACTTTTGCACATAGACAAAGCCTAATACACTTTGGTCCTAGACAGCTGATAGCTCTCCAGAACTGGGTATCTCTGATGCTGACCACAAGTGGTACCTTTTCAATTTGGATTAATGATCCCCCTAAGGAATTTGGGTGAAATTGGCATTTTAAGACATGACTCAGGCCACTGTGGGCACACTAAGGTTTTCAGGTAAAGGACTTTTCACATCCAGGCTGTCTCTTCACTGTACTGCTAAAATGCAGTGACAGCACTGCCCATTGTCAAACTGGATTCGGGCTACTGGTGTCAGATGTGGACTCGTAAGATCACAGTCAGTATGGACATGTGCCTCAGGCTGACACATGCCGCATACTTTAGCAAATAATGCTAAAATTTAAACAGGTTAACCCTCTATGTAAGGTAAGGCTGACCAAACCCTCACTGGGTTAGCCTTCAAGGAACCAGACCGCATTAAAATTGAGCTTTGAGGAAATGTCTTCACTCCCACAGCACTGGATCCAGCTGTGCATGTGAGTAGGGAGTGCCATATAGGAGTCCCTCACCACATGGTGTGGACTGGCCAGTGGTTCCAGGAGGAACTGCATGTGATCTGACACTGTTTCAATTCCCAGCACTTGCCATTATTATATATGCACCACTTCTGAAGCTCTCACATAAACACAACTGTATTTCTGGCTGAGAGGCCCAGGTAGTCTCAAAAATATAGATAGTAAAAACCAACACCATCTTCATGCTATCTTCTCTCATATTGCCCTCTCAAAGCAGAGATAGTAAACAAATTTTATGGTTATCATTCCTAGCAAGATGAAAACTGTCATGAGCAAGGGTTTCAAGTTCCAATGCCAAACACACTGCATCATGGCAAAGCATTTCTAACAAAATTTTTCACTTTTGAAAATTTAAGGCACCAAAATGAGCAAAAGTGAGGAGTTCTCATGCAGCTGGGTGTCTGCAGAGCTGGTATATGCAGCCTGTAGAGCTCACTTCATGAAGGCAGAACAAGCAAACTGATTTACTCAGCCGCTCCTGCAAAAGAGCAGGCACAGCCATGGGAGAGTTTCAGTTTAAGCCTACGAGTTAATTGAACAGCAGATGCAATCAGGAAATCCAAAAGAGGAAGACACTAATAGATAGACACTAATATACAGTACTGTAAGGCACTCCTACTGGGAAGGGAAAATTGGAAGGCAAATTACGAAGGAGAGAATGATTGGACTCAACTGGTTCAAAACCAACACAATGAGCTATGAAGCACCAAGTCCAGCTGTAGACTCAGCACTGTGAGTAAAGACAGGGACACAGACAGTAAGAGAGAGAGGATAGACTGGCTTGCAGCTGAGCAGCCGAAAAAAAAAAGAAAGAAGATTATGATGATTATTTGATTAATTTCTTTTATACAGATCAAGAGTCAGCTGCAATCTAGTCAGTGAAGCCAGGAAACTTGGTGGCTTCTGCTGCCACAGGGAAAAAGCAAAATTCAAGTGTGCAGCTTCCCCATTTCATTGTAAAGAGATATCCTCTGCTTTTTAAAAAACCTTTCAGGACATTATTATCAATCCCTTTTAATACAGACAACATCCCGATAATAAGAGAAGCCTTGACAAGAGGAGCTCTAGAAGCACCCTGATGATTTACTCCTAACAGGGCCATCAGAGCCCGTGGAGTACTGTGAAAAACTTGAGTTCCTCACCAAAAAAGTACTTTCCCTCACAATTGTCAATTCCTATCATTCCAGCAGTGAGCTCATATTGGTATGCGCCAGCCAGGATATTTTGTCACATCACAAACCCATTATTTTCCACAACCTAAGACAAAAAAAAAAAAAAAAAAAAAGGCAAGAGAAAGATGTCTACACAAGTAATACAAATTTCTCTTTTTTTGGTTGATAATATAAAAAAAGCTGCAGTTTGCATCCTCTAGGTAGGTCCTTCTTCCCATTAAAGGAAAGGTAGATAGTCAGGATAAAGAGGAAAATAAACTTGAATAAGGATCTCTATAGCATCCTAGATTAAAATAATCTCAGACTAATAAATATAAGTACCTGTAGAGCGTGAAGCTATAGTTCACTGCAGTGAAGCATCCTATTTCTATATTGATTACAAGTTTGGTACAAAGCAAAAGCAGTAACTTGATTACAGATCAATTCCTCCTCAGTCAGCTATGAAAGCATCTTCTCTTTGAAGGAGACAAACAGCATATTTTATTCTTGATTCACAATGAAATGGCATTGTTCAAATTTATTTCAAGTGCAGGTAGGACAAGACTAGAACTACTAATACATCATTTCACCTGTGTGTGTGGGGGCAAGAGAGTTGTGAAACCTGCAAAGACCCCAGGAACTTTTCCAGCTGATGCTCATCCAGGAGTCTGCAGAGCAGAGCCCTGTGCAGGCTGTGGGCTGCAGAGTGGGCAGAGTAGCAGTGAGGACCAGCACACAACACTGTTAGTAAGCAAAGACAACCATGCACAGGTACAGTATTGTCTGAAACCCAAACCACCTACAGAACTCCAGGCTGAGTCTCCTGCTTGCAGATGGCTCTTGCAAGAAAACGGCCCTTTTAGAGCCACGTCTTTTGAGAGTTAATAATGTGAGTAGTAGTTTCAATTTATTCTTTTGCCTGCAGTCCTGAAAAATTAACAGTGCTTCTTCCTGCTATATCGGCATCTTCTGAGGGCAGGATCAAGCCTTGCATTATGCTTACAAAAAGCAGCAACAGAAGACTTTATCTTGCCCATTCATATGGAATAATTTCTTTTGGATAGGAGCTAGGCAACCCTGAGAGGACAGCATCTTCCACATTATGGTCTGCTCCTACAGCTACCATGAAGCTGTATTACTTTTGCAAAGTAGAAATGAATGTTCATTTTAGGAACTAGCTGGTTTACAAAAACATTGGATTTTAAAACAATTAATCTCATCTGTATTGAACATTATCCTTTTATATAAAGCTCTGGGCACTGACAGCATATTGTAACAACATGCTTTTGCTCTTTGTCATTAGTAATGGCAGTGGTTTTAGATCCATGACTAATTCCAGCAGTTTTGACAACATATTCTTTTTTTTTAATTTCTGTAAATCTCTGTTAGCAAAGAAACTGATCTGTAATACCTGTACAAACCCAGAGAAAGTCCAAAGCTGTCTATGTTGTCATTCCACAATTCAGTTCCACTAGCAACCCACACGACTGGTACTTCAGAGATCAGGACATCTGTCAAAGTAACTAATACTTGCAATGTCTGAACCTTGATTCCTTGACTCCATATGTTTTTTTGACAGTGCACAAAAGAAGCCTTCTCTAAACTGAACTGGACATGAGCCAAAACTGTAAGGTGTCTTAAATACCAGAGCATGATGCTATGAAAAACACTACCACTTTTTCTTTAATGCCCTAACATTATGTTCATAGATAGTTAAAAACAGTACCTGCTAGATTCTGATAGTTTCAGAGCTACTGGCTTTGCCACAGGACTAGTTGTAGTGACACATGCTGAAAAACATGGGAGTGTACTGTTTATTCAGCCAGTACTAGTGCAGTTCCTGTTTGCATGACTAATTCCATAATACTTCCTCAGTGTTTGCATTTCTGAACACGCAGGGAATCCTTCATGTGGGAAAAGATTTGCAAAGAACATTATACCTTTTAGGGTGATAGCCAAAAGCAACTCATTTCATATGAGAAACAGTGAGCTGAGACAGAAACACTGCTGTGTAGGGGAAGTCATATTTTTAGTAACAAAGGTGCATGATTTACCAGGTTTATTAAATATGGGAATCCCTATAGTACTTTGCCAAGAACATGGAAAAATCCTCACTTCCTTCCAAAGAATCCCACTGAGAGAAGGACTTCTGGAAAAGAAAGGCACTGGTTGTCTAATGTATATGGATATAAACATGCTTCTATATAAATAGCAGTTACACTCAAATTTGAAAAAGCTCAGATTCAGCTGCCTTTTCTTTGACTGGAGGCTGGAAAAGGGAACTGCTTATACTCCAGTAAAAGGCAACTTGTAGCATTTTACCTTTAAATGTAAGCATGACGTACCCTGTTCTTTTATTTAAAATATTTCAGTAATTAGTGAGATGCTTCGATGATCAAGACTGCTTTCTGCCTTCAATACAACAGTCTGAAGATTATATAGGAAGCAAAGATCAGTATTCCACATTTTCACAAACCTGTGGGACAGGAGAGGAAAAATACACATGCAACTGGCTTTTTTATCCAAAAACCATATTTGCTTTTTGTATATAGACGTGTGTGTGTGTATATATATATGACTGCTTTCATAGGAATGCAATACATGTATCACTGCAGGGTGTGGAGAAAGAGTTAAAAATGTGGACTTGGGGGAGGATGATCTCTAACTGCTCACTGGAGGTGAATTTGCAATGAATTAAACATACTGCCAGTGGTGACACATCTCCCCAGTTAAATCCATCATGTACTTCCCTTTCACAATATAAGTAACTCACTGTGTTCCAGGTGTGTGGAGCAGAATCATACCTTGAGGAACTTCACTCTTCATTACTGAAGTCATTACCGAAGTATAAAATACCTTGAAGCTCAAAGAGAATGCAGGACACAAATTGCATATGAAGACAGCAAAGTAGTGTTTCACAATTTTGGAGGTATTTTCTAACTAAAATGGGCAAGACCACTTTCCTGACTATCAGTTTATCAGGTTAGAAAAACATTTAAAATAAACTTCATGAAATAAATAGTAAACCAATGTGGACACTTAAAATGCCTTAAAGTGTGAGATTGGAAGGAGGTCAGAGCCAACATGATGTTATTGGAGATGAGGACATGGCCTTCCATAGATCAGGAATAACCAGCATAAAACTCAATGGACTTCAGTGACTCAGCTTAACTGACATACCCAGCCTGAACAAAAAGAGCAGGAGGTTCCCTGCTTATCTGAATATGGAATAGTTCACTGGGGTGGTTATGAATATATAAACATAACTGAAGGAATTATTCTGTGTCTTATGTTTGTAAGCACTTCCAGTAAGATTTTTTTTCTTTCCTTGGCAAGGAGATCCTTTAACATGTAAATGCAGTGGTCCTTTAAAATAGTTCTCTGAAAACATGAGGAAATTGAACCACATGTCCATATCAGAAGGAGGCAGCTCTACTGGGTTCTGTGAAACACCCCACCAGAACCTTTGCCAAGGCTACTAATAAATAAATAAATAATACACATAAATAAGTTGAGGATTCTGCAATTCTAAAGGAACAACATAAAAAATACTGTGGTCATGGCAGCAAATATTTTTTGCCTTGAGAAAAAGTCTTCTTCAGAAGTGGACGAGAAAGTCATGAGCTTAATTACCTAGACCTAAAGCATTTCAGGTAAACCACATTTTGTATGAGATCTAGTGGCTGGACTTCAATGTAGATTAGCCATCGGTATTTCAAAGCCAACGAGGCTTCATGGCCATTTTGGCAGCTGTTACTCACAGATAAAGAAGGTCAGATAATACTTTCCAAAAAATTTCTGCCTGACTCAGCTGAGAATTTGCTTGAGCTGGCAGCTTGGAAAGTGATTCTCTTCAAGTTGGCCACTGTCTTAAAGAACTCATGTGTTCTGATATGACAATTCAAACATATTGCAAGACTCTTCGAAGTTCTCGTCCATATTCAGTTGCCTCCAGAAGGATTTCTGCTTCTTCTGCAATTCTTTACGCACACACCTGGGGCATGGTACAGCCTTCACTTTGCACTCAGAGTGGAAGACAGCACCACAGCTTTCACACCTGCAAACACAAATTAGTGTCAAAATTGAATCACAAAATAGGACCAGAGCATGCACGGGGCTTCATGTGGACTGTAGGCAGCAGACATTCCTTGAAACTATTCTGCTAGTTCAAAAAGCATGTATTTCAAAAGAGTGGCCTTGTAAAAGACACTGGTATGCCAACACCTCTGCTGGTGTAAAGCTACTCAGGACCACTAAAATAAGTTGATTTGGATCCATCTGCAGTTGCTGAGAATTTGCCCCAGCACTTCTGCTTCAAAGACAGAAATTTTTAGAAGGATTAATCCTTATCTTCTTAGTAACTAGCATTCAGGTCTATCACATCAACTTTGTTTTATGAATGACAAGCTTGTTGCTTTGGTTTGTAAATGAAGAGTTACAGTATTTTCCAATAAGATATATTTCAGCATTCGCAGAAACAGATTCTGTTGTGATTTGCAACAGCCACAATATAACATTTTTCTCATTGAAGTTTCAGTGGCCAGCTGTTCTGGGAAGAGTGAAAAAAGTCCACTTCAACAGCAGGAGTTGTCGTTTCACAAAGTAAAAAATGAAACAGAGGTCGATGTAGGTGATACTGACTGCTCTGTGTCCTGTGGAAGGTTGGACTAGATCAACATAATTACAGCTTTTGGCATTCAAGGCTGTATTATTCTGTTCTCAAATGTGACATTAAGACTTCAAACAAATCAGCTGCTCAAACGAGATGACCGAACTATTTTTGGGGCACTGTGAGGCAATGGTCATATTGTCACAGCAGATCAAGCCCCAGTTCCAGACTGCTGCAGAGCAATGAAACATCTGGTGATCATGAGTGGGCTCCAACTAACCAGTTGGGCATTCTTGGCCTTTCAATGCAAGTAACAATTTGTACTGAAGTTGCTACAGCTTTGTAATCAAATTAAAAAATAAAAGGATGACAGTGTCAGAGGTGAAAAGTCTTAGATTCCAGTTGGATAATCAAATAATAAAAGCAACAAAACATCAAACTTTAGAACAATCCTGAAATACAAATGAGGGGTCCTGGTCACCCTGGTGATTCTCTGGGACATCTTGAAATGCCCTACATTTTTCCCTTCTCACAGCTACTGTAGTCAAATGCCTACATAAGAATCCAAATGTCCATTATTTTAACTTTAGTGGGACTTTTTTGTCTGCTTTGAACATTTTTTTTTTCACAGAAGTAAAGTCCTTGTCTTCAAGACTGTGAAGAAAAATTGAAAATATGAAGAAACAAACCCCAAATACTGAGAAGCCACAAGGCAAAGTGCAGTATTTGGCATGTGGTCTGGCAATACTGAGAGAAGTCCATGAGCTAACACAACCTGTTAGCTATATTGGCTGCATCTCCATCTCACCTGTAACTTTTAAAAACTGTTCCTGCTCTGGCTGCTCTTGAAGTTTTATGCATGAGTCCAAACATAGCCTAAATTTTAGTAACTGCAGAGCTTTGAGGAGGTTATGCAGAGATTTATAGAGGCACATTTGTAGCTAGCATAAATTGATAAAACTCAAATACATGTAAGAAAAGGAAGGTGAAAGCAGCTAAGTATAACTCAGAACATCTATTAGCTTCCATATTCTCTTGCAGTAAAACTTGACTGTCATATTTCTAAGTCCAGCTACAGAGTCTAAATCTGGTTTTAAATCAAGCAACTGGCTCACACAGACATATTTATAATTTTTGTGCTAGAAGAGTGTGTGTCATGGCCTTGATTCACTGAAGCACATAAACACATGCTTAGAACTCATATCCCAGTGATTTCCTTGGGATTACTGATCTGCCTCTGATAAAGCATGTGCTTACGTGCTTTGCTGAGCTGGGATCTACAGGAACAGACACACTAATGGATGAGGAAGAGAAAGAGGACAGCAGTGTCTTTAAAACTTTACACCACTCTGACCTGACACTAATGGTGATTTTATCAAGCTAATTCTCCCTTGTTAGCCAGCCATTTACAGTGCCCTGGAAGTTGCCAGAGGGTAATGATTGATGAGGAGTGTAATTTTGTGCTCCTGGATCACCACTCCCTGTGCTAGTCCAGTATTTCTCCACAGCACGCATGGAAGTGACAAAACCTATCAGAAATTGCTGCTGAAATGGATCGAGCAGGATGAGAAAGAAGCCAGCACACCTGCTCTCTCAAGTCAAAGGCCATCAGCAGAGCAAACAAAGACTGATGGTGTTTAAATGAATATGAATTCATTTTTCAGAAATGAGCTTAGTGGAAAAGATTAACCAACTTCTTTCACATCCCTCAGAATAAAAAGAGAGGAGAAAAAAGGTCTGAACTATTATTTACTAGAGCTAGTGCAATAGCTGAAGCTCTGAGCAGGACCCCACATGGTCAGGCACTAAGCAGAGGCAGCGCAAACAGCCAGCCCCAGATCTCACAATACTGGCATTGGCATCGTCACTCCATTCTGGTGCCCCAGCCCTGAGTGCTGCTCTAAAGATCTATTTTCTGCTTTCTCTAGTGAAGGCTGATGTACTCCCAGCCCTAGCCAAGGTGTGCAGATGACAACAAAGCAGCAGCCTGTGGGAACAGTTCTCTGAGTTGGAGAACAAGTTGTCTCTTGCTCTCCATAGGGACAGGTAGAGAGGCTACCTGGATCAGCCTTCACTGCATGCTTGTATAACCCTCACTGCCAAAGGAGGTGAGTCACCAGGGCAGGGGGCAATGCTGATCTTTGTGCAAATGGCAAGTTACTCCCTTTAAAGTGATAGAGTTATACTACCCCAAGCCATCTACAGCTTTGCTTTTCATTGATATCAAATACAGTCAGTCTTAACTGTCCCAGAACGTCAACTGGTTGACCATTTCTAATCTCACTGTGAGAGTATCACTCCAGTGATACCAAAAAAACCCCACCAACATTATATTCCTTCCTAGAATATTACAAACAGACTGCTTCTTAGTTAATTCTGAGATCTAATTTTATTTTTCACGTGTGAGTTTCACAGGGTTTTTTTACTGTTGTTTTCAAACCTCAGTATTCCAAAATGATTTCTCTGGAGAAATAAAATATATTTTGTAGCCTATAAAAGGCTCACTTAATAGCTCGCTACACTTACTTATTTTTCCCTGAACCCTTGTTGTTGTCATAGGCAATTCACAGTTCAGGTATTATTTCTGAATCCTGACTTCTTCTTTGTCTAGAGGCCAACAAGTCCCTACATCTTTTGTGCGAATTCTATACACCGCTGATAATAAGCTGATGAGCCCATAGCCATTCAGGCCTTTCATGTTTCCTTCTTTAATGAATGATATTGTGATACTGCACATTAACAGCATCTTGCTATTTTTCAAACAGTATTTGAAGAATTAGTGAATATTGCATGTTGTTTTCATAGAGACTTGAGTCTTCTAAGACTTCTAAGACTTCACTGAGTCTTCTAAGAAAGCAGCTGAAATAGCTTCCTCTCTATATTGGTGTTTTCTCTCTTTTTTTTTTTTCTCTTTCCTGACCTAACTCAATTTCTGTTGAGACTTATGTTTTAAGGATCTTTTACTTGTCTGAACACCAGAGTAACCAAAATGCAGAGAATTATACAATCCTCTAAATAATTTCTGTTGCACTGGAAAGTGTAAGAGAAAGGGCAAAGCAATCCACAGCCAGCATTATAATGCTCTTACTATTATCATTAGTAGTTACAAAAGAAGCACCTTTCTACATTAAAAGCATATAATCATTCCTTGTATGCTGAGGAAGTGCTGAAGTTAGTATCTCCCATTAAGTCTGGGCATTTGAAACATACACATAACAATATTTTGTAAATTGTAAATTCTGGCGTGTTCTTTTCATATTTCACATGTATGTTTCACAGGATTATGGCTCTAGATGGTGCAAAATGAATTGATTATACTCATATTTCTCCTCTGTACTGCACCACCATTTAAGCACCAGAATCAGGTGCCCAAAGTGGAGAGTGCAACACAAAGAAGCCTCAAAGACCTTTCACCTTTAAACAGGCAAAATAAAGCAAGGATAACCAAAAGGTGGCCCAGGATGTCATTTGAAACACAGATTTTTTGTTTCCTAGGAACCTTACCTGTTGACAAACTGACCAGTGTGACTGCGTTGGGATGAAGCTGCTGGAACTAACAAGGTTTATTAGGACACCTTTGGGAACATGCACATGGGCTGTACCTGTCTGGCTTCCAAACACCAATCAGAGAATCAAAGCAGCTCCCAGTTATGCTGTTCATCCCTGACATGAACAAACAGTGAATGGCAGGTATGACACCCTTCCTACCTCACGAATGGGAAGTGAGAGGTGAACTGGCTTGCTCAAGGTCAGCCAGCAGCTCTTAGCAGAGCTGAGAAGAGCAAAGAGCTCCTCTGTCTCCCTGCAGTACCATATTCACCCACCACCTTTTCTCCTGTAATTTTATAAATTAGCTTTCATTTTTTCATTTAAAAAACCCACTTCCTTTGTGCCAGACTTTGCACACATTTAGTCAAGCAAGTAATCCCTTGAAAGGAATTTCAGTAATCAAATTCCTTCATTGACTAGAACTCTTCAGTTTTTTCTTTCCCTCCATGCAGAGTAAAAGCATGATAAAATGGGGTTGTTCATTACATTTTCCTTAGATGATGCTAAACATTCACCAAGCATCCAAAATACTAAACCACCTGTAACTTGGTGATTAAAAAACCCAAAAAAGAGCAAACCACAGTAGCTGAAGTAGGCCTTGCCTAGGGATTCCAGCATGATCACCATCCCATGCTATGCACATGTGCCTGTCCACAAGTATTTCTGAATTGCTCAGCTGTGAATATCACAGACGTGCCCTTCAAAACTCTCAGATACTTTAGCAGAACACAAAGAAAAGGAAAACAGACTAGCCTGTGTTCACTTACAACACAAACAAAAGCCCCAAAGGCAATCAACGCCTGACACGCATGCAGCAATATTATTCCAGTTGCTTAGGAACCAATGGAAGGAGCCTGCCTAGGGAGGGATGCCCACGTAGTAAATGAATGGAAGAAAGTTGGCACTAATATGACATTGATTTGTCCTTATAAGGAGCTTGTTAAGATAACACTTTGCATGACACATGGTCTTTACCAGACACAGTTGTGGGGTTTTTTTATATACTATACTTAAAAATTGTTAATACTGCAGACTTCCTTTTGAAAACTTTGCCTTCAAAGATGAAAAAAAAGGGCCCACTGCCCAGTCCCTCAAGTTATTATATATCTGAAATTCCCTCTAAATGATTAATTCAGTGTTCAGGGAACCAGCAGTGATTCAAAGCACAATCATAGTTTTCCTTTCATACACCTGTTCATCAGAAGGGAGTTACCCTTGATAAGCTTGTGGAGCCTGAAGACACTCCACATTTATAATGGCATGGCTGGGTCCTGGGCTGGCCCCGGAGGACACAGAAACAACAGAAAGGGCTGTAATTGCCAACCACTGGCACAGCTCATGTGCTGAGGGAACCAACACAGAGGCGTGAGCTGGTTACAGAAGGCAGCTGGCACTGCTGGGACTCCACGAGTACAGCGCCCATGGCTTGCAGCTCTAGAACAGCTGCAGAGACCAGCCTAAATACAGCCTGACACGGCATCGGTGAACACCACGACCACTGCTGCTTTAATAATGCCACCCCAGGATGGCTGAATGACACACTAGCCATTGTTCCTGAATGAAAACTGCTGGGACAGGGTCTGCTCCCTTTCATCCAGCACAGGTTAGACTGAGGTGCTGTAGAAGCATTCCAGGCAGCAGGGAAGATGAGTGAATAAGCCCCTATCTTGGCTCACCTGTCTGTGCTGTCTCTTGCCCCTCATCCTGTCATGCCAGCACTCACTGCCAAGGCCAATTGCATCCACCAGATGTGCAAAGTGGGCAGAGATATTAAAGCCTCACAAATGAGGGGAAAAGTGGGCAGCTCACTGGAGGGGAGGGAATACCACCAGTGCTGCACCAGTGGAGGGGAGCTTCAGTGTCAACTTCTCCATTGCTACATCCAGAGAAATCAGGGAGCAGGCTTTCATTTTGCGTGCTCAAAGAACAATTTGCTACAGGCCAGGGCTGAAAAAGAACAGTGTGATTTAACTACCTGGTATCCTCCTGTGACAGTTGTGTACACAGGCTGAGATACAACACTGGAGCATGGCACCAGGGTCAACATGAGCAATGAGAATCTGCAGCTCCCACACCCCTCCTCACAGAGTTACATCACTCCTGATTAAGGCAGGAAGTGTGTCCCCAGCTTCTCCCCAGTTGTGGCTTCAGGGATTTATGCTATACGTATCTACATATATTTCCATACTTGCATCGAAGCAGGAGAACTAAGGACTGACTATCAACCTCAGCACTGTGCTTTGCGAGTCATTTGAGCTCAGAGATCCCAAGCCAAGTAACACTGCCTGTAAACAGCAGTTCCCAAGAAATCACTAAAGGGACACTAAAATCAGTATTAAAACTTTTAATCTGAAACTCACATGATTACACTTTAGTCAGTGGAGCTAACTTACTCGGAAAGGGGAAGAGCCCTATACACGATTGATCCATTACCTGTAAACCACTGGAGAGGCTCAAATGCCACAGAGATTCAGGTGTTTACATTACTCAGGCATATATCCTCTGCCTCTGCTAACTGCCATGCCATGAACTGGACTTTGACCCTCTACCTCTCCTGTTATTAATGAACTGTATTCACAAATTGAATACAGTTGAAGGTCTAAAAGCAAAGAGTCCAGCAATACTATTAACAGTAGTATTAACTGTTAGTACCCTCAACTATTATAATTTGTTTGCATGCTTCTAGTATTTTCCATTTTTCAGTAAGTCTCAAGTCTAGAAATCCTGTGACTAAGCCAAGATTTTGCTTCCAATAAAAGAGAAAGACAAAGGCAACTGGACTTCACAACTCTGCATAAATGTTGAAGATATGGACCCAAGACAGAAAATAGAAACTAAACATTTAAAGAAATAAAGTAAATACATAAACAACAAATTCCTAATATAATCTTAGAATTTCTGAGCACTTAAGAGTTGACAGTGTTTGCTTTCACGGGCTAAAAAGCAATTGAAAAGCAGTCATCTGTTCTACATATTTGGGAGATAGAGAACTCTATCTTAAAAGGGGAATTTTCATGAGAAAGAAGGAGAAAGAATGAAAAAGTCTTGACTGGCAAGTTGGAAATATCTAGAGTGAGGAAGAAGGCACAGCAGGGAAGCCGCAAAATAGAAACTGTCAACGAAATGGTTGCCATGTCCAGCCAGTGGGGAAGAGCACAAGGCAGCACTGCAGAGACCTTCCTACTTGAAATAAGTATCTGCCTTTAGACTGAATATTCTAGTTAAAAACACTCTGATATGAGCCAGGTAAAACCAATCTCTAAAGCTAATTCAGTTGCAAAACACAATGCTTGATGAAAAAGCCAGTATATTTGATCACTTTTGTTTTACATATTAGAGAGAACATTACCGTGCTATCCTGCACAAACAAATACAAGACTGGGCTACAAGATTTTGATCAGTTTTGACATATTCAGGTGAAATTTAATTACTAAGAGAACTTAACATCTATTTAGGTGCTTACATTTCTTTAAAGAAAGTGCTGAGCAGATCGCTTCAGGGTGCTCTGAAGCAACTATCAACATCCAATAAGCTAAGCTCTTTCAAGAATTAGGTACTAAACTACTAGCACAACTGGGCTTGGGGAAAAGCTTTCTAGCATAAGACAAACTAATCAAAGCAAGAGCAAAAATTATTTACTTTGAGTGATGCCTTTGGCCTGTGCCAAGGTATTTCCTGGAAATGCCCTATTTCAGTCTCTCCACCTAGTATCTATCTGTAAAGTTCTCCCAATTGCTCAAAGCTGCTTTTGTCCAGTGACGTAGCACCCATAACACAGTGAGCTGTAACCTTGCAAAGACTTCAGCATGCACAGCCTCAGAGCCTTTAGTAAGACTTGTCGCTATGTGCAAAGTTAAGGTCTTATCAGGATGGTGGCCCAAGATTATAGAGGCATCCAAGATTATAGAGGCAGGCAAGCCTGTTCTGTGGCACGTCTATTTTAAACTTGGGTCTTCTGGTTTGTATCTTAAAAGGTCTGCATGTCTTAACTGATCTGCAGAACAAATTAACTTAGCAAAGTGAAAACAGTTTAGCCTTGATAAATGAATATGAACACAAAGGAGCAACTCTCCATGGTTCACGTACATCTACGGTCAGCACATAAAAGGCAAGGAATAGACTAAATTGTTCTTAACCAAGCAAGTAGCTTTACAAGCAAAATACAACAAATTGCCTGTGAAAGTAGTCACTAAGATGATGACTCTCAGGCAAGACCAAAACTTTATTAATTGGGTAACACATAATAATCTTAATTATCTAATGGGACAGAAGACGCTTTTTAATGAGCATTTATTCTCATTTCAAAGGTAATTTTCTCAGTATTCCTTAAGATTTAAAACTTGTTAAAAATTGTTCTAAGTTATAAAACAAAACCAGCCACATATTATAGACAACAGTGCCATTACACAGACATTGTCTTTTCACTTCTGTTGTTTGTTTATTTGTTTTAATTTTAGGAGAAAGAAACAAAAACTTTTGACCACATTAATGAAGAACAACCAATATGAGAACAACTTGAGGGAAAGTGAGGGAAAGATTGCTAACTAATGGGCAAGGATAGCTCTAACAAGCCAATTTATAGCCAAAGATATTTAAAGTCATTTCACAATACTTGTAAATATAAAATAAGTGATATAATAAGATAATTTTATATGTTTATTCATTAAATTTAAGTCCGGGGAAAATTCAGTCCAAGAAATAAAATAGGAGGTAGATGCTCAGTTCATTTAAGTTGCTGCAGCAAAAGCAGAGCTGTGAGCACTTACATTAGCTGGCAATTTGCTCCATGAAATTTGCAATTAATTCAGCAGACTTTAGATATAGTTCTCATTATTTAAAGGCCCTCCAAAAGATGGTAAAATCATGAAATTTAGAAAGAACCCTGATAAAGAATTATATAAATACGGGTAAGACAGAAAAGAGGGAAATGGGAGACAGAAGAAGGAACCTGACCAGAAGAGTCACCAAAGGATGAGACAATTTTTAAAAAACTGTTTAACTACTGAATCACAGCTTTCATTAAGATCTGTGCAGAATGGCCACCTCCCAAGTAAAGCCACAGAAAGGGAATATCATTAGAAAGCTTATGACTTTGTGAGCCCACCCTTACATTTAAGGCAGCAAACTGTTGCTGTATTGTTGAGCAGGATGTAAAGAGCCTGCCAAGCACAGCCCTCAGACCCGCTAATTAAGTGAACTGATTGTGTTTGTTTTGGAACCGTTTGCCAACAAAGGAATGTGTCACACTGATTAGTGAGAGAAGGGTATGCAATTTATGTGTATTCAAACCCTGAGGAGTGCATAACCCAGGTATTCACTCTGTTTGCCCAAGGACTGACAAAAATGACTCGAGCAAATAACCAGAGCAAAGAGAAACTCCAGCCTCAAGAGAGGCCCTCTTTTTCTCAGCTGCATCTACCTAAAGAAGACCCATCCTTCCTAAATTCCTACTGAAGACTGCTCCAGAAACTGCTGAGATTATTGGAGAGAAATTATTTCTTCACCTCAAAACTGATCTAAGAGACCATGAAGATGGAAAGTTAACAGCCACCTGAGAACCACCTTGGAATTGTACTGGCCACTCTGACAGCTGTCACTCTTCTCTCCAAAGAGCAGGAAAGGTCAGGGAGGTAGCCGGAAAAACAAATGCCAGCTCAA
Organism: Calyptomena viridis; assembly: GCA_013390005.1. Lineage (NCBI taxonomy): Eukaryota > Metazoa > Chordata > Aves > Passeriformes > Eurylaimidae > Calyptomena > Calyptomena viridis. Next base: position 629,521 of record WEIV01006667.1, on the reverse strand, counting down.
CACACACATACACACACACTCTCCACATATTTGAAAAGGTTCACTTTTCAAACATTCAACAAAGAGCTGAAGTCTGCAAAAGCTGTCATACACCCACTTTTGAATATTTCTAACCTAACAGCCCAGTTTGCTGGTAGACTTAATAGCATACTCAAAAGTGAACGAATATCATTTAAAAGCACGGAAAAACATGGTCTTCAGAGCTCAGCTGCTCTTCTCTCCTTGGAGACATCTCCTTAACTCAGCAGCTTCAGCCGGGGTACTTGGCAGTCTAGTCTTGAGCACAAAATGTGAATACTAAGCTGCAGACAGCAACTCCAGAAAAACAGAATTGAGAGAGTTGTAGTCAATTCTCAATGTACACTGTGGAGTCAGAGTAGTACAACTAAATCACAGTTCTGAGCTGTTTACTCAGAGCTCTGTATGACAACTGACAAGGAAAGCTGAACATGTCAACATCTACGACATCAGAATTTTCAGGTATAATTGCAAGTCTTCACGTGAAGGTTTTTGCAACTTCCCATTCCATCTGCCACGGGTTAATCTGTACATCACCTATTTCTAACTAGCTTCCTCACCCTACACCCTCACACTACACCGTTGTAGTGGTCAGCATACTTATCTCAAAAACCTCTCTCATCTTCAAGAGATAGAAACAAACATAAAACCCCTCTACCTGGCCTTCTCCCTCACCACCTCCCTCCATCACAGTAGCTACACACTCTGCGGCTAAAAACAAGGTCTAGTGATATGGAGCACAAAAAGATTAAGCGGAATGACCCCTGACAAAATAAGAAAGAGAAATATTGGAGAACCTGTCATGCTGATCATGTTTTAATTAAAATCATTAACAAAGACTGCTGTCTTTGGCATGACATCAACCACAACTTCACATTTGTGAAACATAAACAAAAGTCGTTTCTGGCTTCTAATTCACATAAAACCAGAAGCTACAGCAGCTTCTGTTGGCTTAAACTGCTGACAAATACTATTTGATTTCAGAAGGTTTTAAATTCTATAATTGCAAAGTATGTCTGATTTCAGCTGAAGGGTGAGGGAACAATATACACCCAACAATGTTTTTGTGACCAAAAATCCCCAAGACAAATCAAATTTAAAAGTAAACCAAAGTCTTCCCAAATGTTCTTACACATTCTCATCAATCTTTTGGGAATATTTTCAATCGCCTTTTATAGTGTGTCAACAGACATCTTATGTTTTATGCTGTCTTAGTCTCTTTCTTTTTATCTCAGCCTATCTCACCATGCACCCTAGACACATTCTTTCTTAAAAACTGTTTATAGAGCTCAGTTGCATGCCTTGTTTAGCTTATGTCCACTGCTTTGTCACTGCATTTTTTAGAATAAGACTCTGGAAACAGAATGTGCAAACAGTTTTTGAAACTCAGATCAGACTGAAAAATCCCTGAAGAGTAGTTCTTGGTTACATGTAATTTAACATCTTTGTGCACATGAGGGAATCAGATTTTTTTTCCCCTTCAAATAAACACCTTGGAGAACAAATTAAAATGACTGTATTTGAAAAAAAACCCTTATCTATGGAGGAATGCTCTGCTGTCACATATCCTGTCTTCCTGTTAAGGGTAAAAAACTCCATCTCTTTTATTCAAAATCCAAGACACTATTGAAAGAGGGTAGTAACACTGCTGTGTTTCCAAGTCTGCTTTGGTTTCCTGCATTTTGCTTCTATATTTTCCATGGGTTTGCTAGGTTTGCTCCTGTCCCTGACATGGCACCATCTACTCTATATAATGTGAAATAAAGGCTCTTTGGTATAGCTTAGGACTGGCATACAGTTATGCCTACTTTGTAGCCACCTGATAATAGCAATGCCATTAAAAAAATAAAATAAGTCTTGCATACACAGGCACAGAGGAGTAGGTGCACAGAGAGCAGAGCATTTAATGGAGGAAACACTTCAGAATACTTCAGATGGTTATTGTTTTACAATGTACAATCCTGGTACATTATGGGCCCGGTAATACTGGAGACCAGAAAGATGTCTGTGATCACTCCAGAGGAGTGATTTGGCTTTTCAGGACACTTTGCAAACCTAGAAGAGCTTTGGATAAATCACACTGTGTGATGCTCTGGGGACTCTTCCCTTTTTGAACAGCTATTCTGAGACTTACAGGGCTTTGGGAAGTAGCTCTTCTCATCTATTTCGAGGTATGCTCAAGGTGGCCTTCCTGGACCACTAATCTACTGCAGCTGCCCAGAAATGTACAGCAGTGGAATCCAGTCCCTAGTTATTTAAATATAAGGTCAGGAGGCTGAGAATCTGCAAGGCAAATCACGTGTATGACTGACATCACCACGTTAGAGTACCTGCTTGTAGAAATGTCCTCAAAGGGGTAAAGGATTTCTCCATTGTTGCAAATCTCACAGATGAAACCCTTCTGGCTACAAAGGCTGCAGCTGTACACATGAGAGGTGGCAAACTTGATCACCTTCCCCAAGAAAGGAGCCAGCTTTCCTTCAATAACCTGGAATGAGAAGACAATATTGCATGAACCCTCTGAAAATGACTAGAATGCCCTGAAGGACTGAGACAGTATAAAATAATAGGAAAGTTACTTCCCAACAATTACAGCTCCATGAAATCACAAGTGATAACAGTAGCCAATGAATCAGCAATGATCTGAACATAAAAACTAATCTGCTATCTCTTTGTAAGTCTCTACATGGCAATAAGATAAAATATTAGTAGTCTTTTTAAGTACAACAATACATTCGTATAATGAGGCACAAAGAAGTAAATAGGAAGAGAGTTTAAGGCTTCCCTCTTATCTCTAACTGACAGCTATGAATACTGCCTTACATTTACAGTTTTCACTTCTTTTACTTTTTATGTAGAGATGGCAGTTTTGTCTTTGTTTCTTCTCCTCCAAAGCACAAGTTTTTTGCAAATATTTTGTGAACAGAACCCTGACTTTCCTCCTTTAGTAAGACTGTATTTCCCACCAGGAACCATTCAAATACAATATTCTGCTCCTTGCCAAAATGAATAAATTCTCAGATAAAGTCTTGAAGACGAACTGTTTTGGTTTTTTTTTCAGTGTCCAGCTCTCAAATCGGGAAGTCCCTCACTGCCAGACAATCCCGTCTAGACCATTAGAAGTGATTAGCACTCCCAGTGTTGGTGTGAAAAAAACGGCCAAACCATATAGATTAAACTGCTAGCCACAACACTCATCTATATTTGTGACTTGGTGACAATGCCTCAATAAGGGGTACTATTCAGGCAAAATACTTCCCATTCAGATCAAACTTCTAGAGACTTCAAGGAATTCTGTGGCGATAGGGAATAATGAAGATGGAATAAGGCCCTAAGTGTATATTCTTCTCTCCTGGACTTCCTGTGGTCTGAATGGCAGCTTGCCAGATTAGTAATAGAAATGTGTCACAGGATTTGATAACAACCTCCAGTAAAAAGGAAAAAGAATGTAATAATTGCTGACTGAAGATCTGCACATGGCTGTACCCTGAAATCTAAGAGTAGAGAAATTTACACTTAAATGTATGCCAGATTCAGTTCAGGCACCCCTTCCCTAAATATGGTAACATACCACTTGTAATTTGGGTTTAGTGTAAACAAATCTAGAGAAAGCACAGAACAGTGAACAGGCAGAGAACAACAGAGTTTGAAAGCAAATGTAAAGTAGAAAGGAAATAAATTTGTGTTCCAGAGAAACTCCCTGCCCGCTAGGTAAGATAGCTACTACTAAAGAGTACACCTGGAAAAGGAGGTGCATAGGTAGCACTGGTGTTGATGGCATTGAATGGCACTGGCTGAAATGTGCCCCCTCTGCCTTCAGCTCCAGCCTGCTAACAACACCTGCAACAAGGGGAAGTGGCAATGTTATTGCTAGTACTGCAGATAGGACATCTGCTCATGTCAGAGGAAAAATGACGTTCCTATTGCATCCTGGTATAGGAAGATCCCCTTCAACCACAATATAAACAATGCAGAGAAACTGCTGCGTGAAATACAAAAATGAAGCCATAGTTCAAGGTAGTGATATTACTAACCTTCTAACAGATGTTCAGAAGCTAATTTAACTCCCCTAGGCTAGGTTTTGTTTTTCATTTTGAAGGAAGAAATGTTTTCCTTGCAGACTTCAGAGTTACAGAAGGTCTGAAAGCCAAACAAGCTGGGAGCCAGGGAAAGACATGAAAGCTGACAGTATTCGATAAACAGGAAGAAAGAAACAGTGAAGCCACACAGCTAGTGACACAGCTACAATCACCCTCCAAAAAATCCATTTAGCACTAATAGATGAAACACACGTACAAAGATAGTAAATAAACCACAACACATACATATTTTCCAAGGATTTTCATGCTACAGCAGCCACCTCAGGCCCCAAGTGCTCAGCTTAAAATGCCAGGATGAAGATACAGCTGCAAACAAACTCTAAGTCTGTACTAATGTCACTGTCAGCAAGGATTTAAAAGTTAAGTCTCTGAATTGAAATAATATTTTATATAATGTAATAAACAAAATTAACATGATCTATTACCTTCCTAAGCACAGTGGGTGAATTTAAGAGTGTATGAGGCACAAAAGGTTTCCTATGCTGAAGAGCTCGCAACCTAAGCAAGACAGATTGAGCGGGCAGCTGCCCTTGAGGAGCTGATGTTATTTGTCCCTGTTTATTTATTTGTATGACTTGTAGCACTTTAGTGGATGGGCTTGTAACTCTGGCCACTGCAGACATACAATGAAAATGATATCTTCAAAGAGCCATGCATGCCAATTTTGCAATGTGAATTACAGGCCATTTTACTGTATTATAGAAGGAAGACAAAATGCATCATCAAACCAATGTTATCACTGTTTTTGGGATCTGTAAATTTTGTGTTATTTTGTTTCATCAGAGACCTCAAGGCTGTGCACAGGATATTACTTTTCCTTGCAGCCTTTTCTCATTTGTGTTTGCAGCTAATAAGGATAAAATTCTCATCTCCATTTACCCTGGGCAAGCAGAAAGGAGGATTTCTACTTGCTGTCCCCAATAGGAGTTTCATGGTAACAGTTCCACAGTTCCTTTTCTCTATGTCTTGAGAAAAGGATTATAGGACATGTAGTCAAAGCTGTCAAAACTCCTGTGACAGAGGCCCAGGGTCAGTCAGTTTAGGGATCCCAGAACTACAATGGAAGAGTCCCAGGATGTTCTCCCTGCTGATGCTAGAATCTGATTTTGAGTTTCAAAGAAACACAAGCGCTTAAAAGAAGAGTGTTAATCAAATGTAATGCATTATCCAGATGGAATATCATGAAAATTATGAGAGGAAGAAAAAATACCTCCACAGGTCATTTAGCAGAGCCAGTAATATCTATGTCATTCTTCACAGGTGTACAGGTTACTAAAGCCTTTCAGTGACGGAGACTCCACAGCCCCAATGCAGTCTAATCTAGCACGTCTGTTCTCACTGCTGGAGTCGCTCCTAAACTTTGACCTGAACCTTTCCTAAGGGCATTTCAGTTTACAAAATAAGCTTACAAATAAGTTTACAAAATAGAGAAACTGTAAAATTACGCACTATGAGCTGCAGGAGAGTACATCGTATTTCAGAAGAAGTGTGGTAATTTAGCACAAAACTAAGTTAAGGGTATGCCAAAGGAAAAGAAACCAAAAACTTCACCGTTGATTTATCCCTGTAATACAACACAATCTCAGCACGTAACTGCAAAGGCTTAAAAATATATTCCTGTCTCTGAAAAAAAAGCATCAAGCTTAAAACAAATTAAAATTTTGCTGAGTTCAGGTTCACCTCTACCTACAGCACACATGAAGAGCAAGGTCTGTTTTCAAATCCAAAGTCTTTGTAATGAAAGCGATTGTTTTGTTGTCAAAAATTAAGGATGAGAGGTGAGTGATGATGGCATCCTGGTCATCAGTTGACGGAAGGTACAATGCAACTTTCTCTTCCTAAACTGGTCAAGGAACCCATCCCAACATAATTTTGGACACAGGGCCATGCTCTTACAGTTAGCTTATCACTTCTGCACCTGGAACACACTGGGGTGCACTACGTGGTGACAATAGGAGAAAAACAGTTGTGTCCAGAAGTCCAAAGCAAGCTGTGTGTCTGAACAGCCCCAGTGTTCAGATCAGAATCATTGTCCATCCCTCTGGATCTGGAAAAACATTTCTCTAAGTTAGCACAGGACAGAAAGCCATGGCTTTGCACACTGTAGCTCCTGAACCGTGTGTCTCACATTAAGAATTGAATAAAAATACACACCCACCTGTACATACATAAAAGCCAGGCCCTGCCCTCAAAGCACTTACAATTTAAACCAACAAAACAAACACTGCCTTTTACAGTAACTGCCACATATCCCCACCTTAAATGGGACAAACTGTTTTGGAGGAGCCTCCCATACAGGCTAACCTAACCCCGCCCACACTACAGAGAGCATCTCTCTGGGCTGCCAGGGAAGGGAGAGGAGAAGCCAGGAAATCCAGCAGCAGTAGCCACCTGCCCCACTGCCCAGACTCCCTGGACATGGCTTGGGAAAGCTGAGGTTGTATTGGAGAGCAAGAGGGGAAGATGGACTTCTCTGCAGCAGTGGGAGAAACTAAAGGGGTATCTGAAGTAAAGTATCTGAACACATTCCAAAGGGGTGTTGGGACAATTATTTTACATGATTTCTAGAACAGAGGCTTTTCACACAAGTCAAAGTTATGAATAAAGGTAAATCAGACTTCTCTATACATCTTTGTGTTACTGTTCAGCTGGGGAACAGTATAATTTCAAAGAAACAATTATGCTCTGAATGAGTGAGGTGGCGGGGGGGAATACAGGGACTGCTGAATGCCAGCAGGCAAGCCAATGTTGGCAAAGGCTGCAGGAGTCTAGTGCAGTGGGAAGATAGGACACACATGCACTGGCTTATGTTTTTCCTGATTCAGCAGGAAGACAAAGAAGATGAAAGGCAGCAGGGGCTATGATACAAGTTGAAATCCTTTTGGATACATCACATTAATATAATTATGAGGGCAATGTGTGATCAGTCAAAGTTTAACTACTTGTCAGGAGGGCTGCTGGCCCCCACAGGTTTTATGATCCTTCTGTTCAAAGACTGGAAGTTACTCTTGGTTCCCTTGCTCTATATCAAGGTGATGTTTTCAGAAACAAGCAGGCAGACAGCTGTCTCCAGAGAATACGAACTGGAAAGGCAGAGACCACAGCATCCTTCAAGCCAAAGAAATCCTCTTTAGTGGCCCACTATGCAAACAACAGGGACGTTGTTCACAGACAACTTCCAGAAGCAACAGGTGTTGCCCAGGGGACTCTCACTAGTATCCCTGTGTCCTACCTTCACAACACACTTCCAAGCCCATGACACTGTCCTGCATTGGAGGAGAAGTAGTCCCCTCATCTCTGACATATGCTGAAGTACAGCTCTGTCCTGACTCCATCCCTCATCCCAGCTCTCTGGGCCAAGCACAATGCTGGGAGAAGTTCACATTTGAAGGCCCCCACTCTCCAGCCATTGCTTTGCCTCTATGCAGCACAACCTCCCAGCCCACTGCACACAGCAGAGAAGTCAAGGCACTTTGGCTTCCCTTTTCAGTCAACAAAGACTCCTTGTATGAGAACCTACTTACCAGCATGAAGGAGGGTTGCACAAACTAGTCCCATGGGAGAGTAATGTAGTGAACATGGTGTTGCAATATGTTTTCATATTAAAAACCAAACTAGAAAAGTGGCCAAGGGAACAGTGTCAGAACTTCTCATGTCTATTGAGAGTTTTAACCCAGAAAAACGGTAACCTAAACTCAGGGCTTGGAATAACTTTCTGTTTGGAAAACAGAGCAAGACAAAAAACTAGGCATGAAAAAAACCGTACAGAATTAGTTAAGAGTTTGTTCCCATCCATGATAGTGGTCCAAATTAGAAAACACATTCATAGAAGCCTCTGACTGGGTCTAACTGAAAAACAATCAATATTGATTAGACAAGGTAAGCTTGGAGGTCCCCTCCAAACACACTGGGTCATTTCCAAAGTGGTACTAGCCCAACAACTTTAGGGCGAACTAGAGGAAAGATGTGTAGAAAAAGAAGGACAAATGAGTTTCTGTAATCCACTGTTGCTTCAAGTAACACCTCCATACCCTTCCACCCACCTACTGAATCAGGTCCACAGAAATACCCAACCTTTGCATCATAGCCACAATAATTAAAACTGAAATGTATCAGATGTGATGAACTTTCTGAACAGGAGAGAAAAACCAGTATAGTTTTCAGATATTTCTCAGGGCAATGAGTGTTTGTTTTGAGGGCAGGGCTCCTGTCAGCTATGCTAGCTAAGAAGCAAAAGGTAATGAGTAAGATCTCAATCCCTGCAGGTGTCTATGTTGTGAATTTGAGTGAGAGTCATCAAATCTCCTATCCTGTCTGTGCATTTTTACCAACTTCTGAAAGTGGAGTAAATGTTTACATAGCACGGAGATCATAAATACCTTTGATTATCTACATTAGGACAGCCAACACAGGTGGTAAAGGGAATATGGCTTGCTGAGCTTTCAGCTACACTGTTCTGCTCAATGTGAGAAAGGTTAAGAAGTCCAAATTCTGAACAGTGTCATAGTACGTTAAAACAACATAAAGGGTTTCTGGATTAAAATAACTTTTAAATTAAATTTGTTGAGTAATTTCCGTCATACAATGAAAGTAAAACCTGACACAGTTTTAAAAAAAAAACAAACCTTATATTAAGATCCAAGATAATGAAGAATCAACGGATGAAGGATATTTTAACAGAAGCTATACAGAATCTAAGAGCATGAAGATAAATCTACCCAGATCTGTAGGTAGATATTCTGCCAGATCTGGCACAAGGGGCAGTCAACAACCACATGCATCATGTAACAGTGTGTACAGGAACACTGTCACTTCACTGTGGCTACATGAGCAAGGAATAAACACTGAGACAGGAACTAGAAATGTTCCAAATGCTCCTGAATCCTTAGACCGGGACCTGTAATTTCTCCATGTATCAGAAGCACTGGAGGAAACCTTGGTTATTATCCTCATAAAGGACACCTGCTACTGTTCTGCTTGAGAGCCTGGCCACCAGGGTTAAGTATTCCAGGTAAAGTGGTAAAATACTGTAAAACTCAGGTTCTGTATCACTACCACTATGAGACAAGCTAAATTTGCCAAATGGCTTTGTGACCCCACCCTTGTAAATCAGCTTGTTAATCATTATCATCATAGAGGCGATAAAGTTGTTTTATGAGCCAACACTGAAGCAGTAACATTAACTACTTATGCAGGGGCTGGTGTATTTCTCTGCAGATAACATTTATTAGAAGGCACTCTCTTTAAAGACACAGGTTTGTCTCATAACCTTTTGGAGCACTAAGCAATCTGTTTCTCTTATTCCTTCAGTCTGATTTACGTGTCAGACACAAGTGACGCCTGGAGGGGATGGGTTAAGTGATATGAAATCCCTAAAACACCTTGAACTACAGGTTCAAATCTCAGCTAGATGGGCCTGGCCTCTCCTCCTGACAGAACAAATTTACGATTATTTCTCAAGGCCAGATGCACACTTGGCTCTGAGAGGCAGACACAGGCAGAATTTGCCAGGAGGTACTGACGCAATGCAGAAGGGACATGAAAAGGCCAAGAGGCACCGAGAAAACAGAAGGGGTGGTAGACATGAAACTCATTCACCACTCCCAATTATGTACATTGAAGAGAGAGAAAGTACTTTAATTATCAGGAATAATGTCACAAGCATGTCTGGCAGAAGGAAGATGTCTGAAGGAGCAGTCAACAATTGTGCACAGCTTTCCACCATCCTCCAAAGACAAGGTTTCTGCCTCCTCTTAGTTGTCTTCTTTCTACCTGTCTAGAAACAGCTAGTCTGAATCAGGTCTTTTGCTAACAAGTTCAGAAGTCACCTCCAGCTTGCCTAGACTTCAGAGCACCACAGAGAATATGGAATATGCTTCCTGGACTGAATGAAAAGGCAAACAAAATAAAATAAAGTATCAAATAAAATACAGACTGTCTTGAATTCGCCACTTAGATGCTCACTACCCTCCAAATTCCACTTCTGGAAGCTCTGGGGAAAAGGACTAAATGCTCAATAACCTTTCTTCCCCTCCAAGACAGATGAGAAATACGCTTTGGAAGGAACTACCAATGATCTATGAAAAGAAGGCTAGAAAAAACACCTTTAGAGACCTCCAGTTTGTTCCTCACCCTGCAGCACAACCGAGAGATGACTGACTGACTTGCTTAAAAACTTCTTGCCACAGAGATCCCATGACACTCCACTTCTCAGAACAACTGGAAAGTTGTTCCTAATGCCTGCCTCAGATCTCTCTGGCTGCAGTCACCTATCTCAACCTCTTATTCTTACACTGCACCTTTCGTTTCAGAAAACATTTTCTGACAAATTCTCTGTCCGAGGTTGTAGTGTTTGGCTTCTCCCATGAGGCAGAATGATGAGAAGGCTAGGGTCCAGAAGTTTTCTCAAAAGATTTATTTAACTATTAGTGCACTTGTTTCTATGCATACTAAGCTTAAGCATCTAGGCATGGCAAAGGCTATAATACCCACCAAGCAGACCCTGCATCCATGGTTCCCCAAGCAGACTGCCTGGAGAACTCTGGACACATGTCTCTGCCTAATCAAGAGATGACCAGGCAGAAGGTCTGCTTCTTAAGAAGTCAGAAAACGTCTGCCTTTCTTGTTGCGCAGTTAAAGCTTATATATCTCAGCCTATATTGTTTACATTAGCTGTCCAATGACCTGGGGGTCAAATTCTCCTTGTCCAACCACGAGAACAAGGTTGTGTCCAGTGAGTGCAACACTTTCGCTCATGCTCAGAGAGAAATTTGGCCTACAGCGTAGGCCACATCAGGTGATCTGTGTCACAAGTCACGAAGCAAAAGCAGGTTGGGATGCAGGAAAGATACAATTGTTGCCTTTACCTATTTGTTAACTGGAGAAAAAGCAGGTATTTTTTGCATTCACTAAATGTAGAAATTGGGCACTAAAGTGCAAAGGGTAAATGGAATCTCTGCCTCATGACAGATTTCAGTGGGGTCAGGATTTCTATGATGAAAACAGACTTGGAGGCAAGCATGCTATAATATGCTTAGCTAAGGATAACACAAGTTGCAGAGAAAATAAAGGGAAAACATTCCCTGGCTAGGAAGTTCCTAGTCATTTATATTTAGGGAACAGACAATGCTTGTGGACTGCTAATTTCCTTGAGGATTTTTTCTCTTCCGTTGGCCAGATCCTTAACACCATGAATTCTTGTTATGATTTCAATGCACAATTAATCTTTAGTTCAGAGGAAAGGGAAATGGAAGGAGGAAGGATGATCATGAAGTTAAAGTCCCAGGGAGGCAGATATCAGATCTCAGGTCCGCCCCACCTTTTGTGCAATATACTGGTCTGGTTGGCTTTCCTTGTTCCATTTTGACTCCCAGTCATCTCTTTCAGATTGCCTGTCTTGTTTGCTTAAATTGCAAGTGACTTAAGGGAAGAATGATCTCTTTATTAGTTGTGTGCACACCACACACACTAGAATCAGTCACTGTGCATTCCTGTAGAACAAATTAAAAAAGAACACAGCAGTAACTTCAGAAGAGCTCCATCTTTTGTTGCAACAGGAATGCTATGGAATGCTATGGAATCCCAGCTCCCAAAAGCAAGGGTGATACCACCCCACCCTCTCTCTCCTCTTCCCTTTACACCCTTTGCAGATCCTTGCTGTCCCAAAGCCTGTTTTGCCTGTGGTACAGGTGACAGCAGGGTGGGCAGGAGCAGGTGACGCCAGGGACTCTGTTCATGCTCTGCTGACACCAGCGGAAGGTGCTGGTTCCGACGCCGCTTCACCATCACCGGCCTTGGCACAGACAAAGCAGTATCTTGCAGCCTCACATTGTGCTGTGCTAACTCACCACTCACACAGGGCAGAGAACAACCTGAAAGGAAACCTTGCAATAAACACTGCGACGAATGAAACCCCCCCCACAAAGCCAACCGGCAAATAAATCAAACTAAAGCAGGAATGAGTGAGAGTTTGAGTAAACGGAAATCAGAAGCTCCCTTTGACTTGTTTGCACCAGGCAGGCTGCACTGATGGCAGAGCCATTTGCTGTTCATGGTCCTTCCAAACTAAACCCTCAATACATTGCACTTTAATTTAGTATTAAACAGATATTCCACAAATTGGTTACTATCCACAATAAGCACTGGGAAGAGGAGGAAAAATAAGGTCAAGAGCAACTGCTGCTCATCTGTGACAAGCACACACAGACAGGGGGCAAGGTGAAGACAGAGTTTTACATTGGCTGGGGGAAGAGGAAAAACAAACTGGTGACAATTCAAGTGAATTTATAGCAGGAGACAGGATAACAAGGTCCCTCCAAACCCTCCCCCATTCTTGTCACTGAAAGGAAGAAATGCCAGAAATTTCAGTAGGTCTCTAGATGCAAGCTGCCACAAGTGAGAAAGAGATGGAATTGTCTCAGTATATGCAACATGCCTGGAAATCACCTGTGCCAGCTCCCCCAGCAACAAGATTCACACTCACTGTGTTTCAATTCTTTCCTCCTTTCTCCTTCCCCCAAGGTTTCCAGGCAGCTGCATGTCAATTTTGTCACACCCCAAGTTCTCCTAATCTTGTTGGTGGGATGAATTATAGGTTGTTTTAAGAAAAAGGTATTCAAGCAAAGGTTAAAGGCTGTTTTAATCAAACAAGGTTGAAAGAGTACCAGGAATTTGGCTGGTAGAGAACAGAAAGCACTTTACTCAGCTTAAAAACATACGTGACTCTAAATACACACACAAGCAAATATGCATTCAGGCAGAGAGCATATATATGCTTTTTTTTTTTTTTTTAAGATTAAGCAGGCAACTGCATGCAGAGATATTAACTGACTCTACATGACCACTGAGCATGGCGTTATTTCATGAGGGATATCACAAAATTAGAAACTTTCCTGCCTTGCATAGAACTGGATCAGAGCACTTTAACGAGAAGTCCTCTGAAGGATTTTAGAACAAGAAAGCAACATACCAAGAAAATGGCTAGGGTTATTCTGAAAAAAACCTTCGTGAGTATGAAGTATATTTAAAAAAATTTTTTCTTCTGTCATCCAAGCAGGTGGCCTCGAGACAGTATCTTATTTCTTGGGAAATTGGGTTTCTTGGGATGTTAATCCTTAAGATACATCCAGCTGCCTCTCCTGAATCATCATTTTACGTGAAGTACAGCAAGGAGTTTAGAGCCCAATCATTCACATTGTTAAACCTCATCTACAGTACTGGGCCTTTCATTCTGCACAGCAAACAAATAACAGAAAAAATACGTTTAGCACAAAGCACTAGAAAAGGGGTAACTTATATTGCTACTGACTCTTCCAGGGGCTGAAAAAATTAAAGTACCTCTGGAGATCTCAACTCAAAAGCTCCTGTGAACCACTGGCACCACTACTGTGTTGTTTTAAACAGTTTCATTCTAATAGGCCACACTTAACCCCAAGTGGCCTGGATTACATATTCACTTGGAAAAACACCTCATGTATTTAATAAACCTTGTTGAAATTTCTGGTTTCATGAAGCACAAAAATCAGTCCTAAATATATCTATTAACAGTCTTGTTAGATCTCTGGACTTTGCCAGCAATACTTTAACACACCTAATTTGGATGAACTTGTCTTCTTGGCTGCCTCTTGCCAAAATACTCCCATCCACCTCTTCACCCTCGAGCCTCACCATCCATCTCTGCCATGCTCTCTGCCTGACCAGGAGTCATTCTGAATGACAGCAACTCCCTTCCCCAGCAGAGCTGAGGTAAAAACGAAACACCAGTAAGATCATTGCCATTAGCACTAATTGTAACCAGAGCTGTCAGCACTTTGGGGAATTACACACACACACCCCTGAAATACCAGCTAGCCTGAAGTTTCCTGCTCTGTTGAAAGGCAGCTCAGTGCTAGCAAACTCCAGGGAGTGACAGAAATAAGTGACGTGCAATGTGCTCTAGGATGACCCTGCCTGTGCAGGGAGGTTGAACCAGATGACCCACTGAGGGTCCCCTCCAACCTTACCCATTCTGTAATAACGGCACCATAGCCACAGGAAAGTAGGCAAGCTGTTTAATTGCTGTTTTGCTATCAGATTTTTTAATATTTATGAAGACGTGTGTTTTTCTCATCCTAGGACTATTTTCATATTCTTCTGCTAATATAGTTACCACTGTCAATCAGGCATAGGTCATACAGGAGGGAATAAAGATGGCTATTAGCATTATGTCATTATGGTCCAAGATGCATCTTTACATAGTTCATGGACAGAATTATTTGGTATTATTATGCTGGTAGTAACACACACAGGACTTACATCTCTGTCACACATGCTGTGTTAATGCTTGCTTGGGAGCCTGGGGAAGTAAATCAATATTTTCACAACAGTGCTGAACTTTGAACTGTGACAACTATGGCACAGATGTGCCCTGCATTCTGCTGCCCTTGTTGAGCACAGTGAATTCCCACAGAGAACTATGACAGTCATCTCAGCACGGCCAGGCTTGCCAAAAATCTAATTCTTCTCATTTGCCACCTCCTGCCCCTCAAGCAAAATAAGGGCTTGCCTAAAATTAAAAGGATCTGCTGGTACACATGGGTAAACCTCTTTGGTAAATAAAAGCTTAAGCTGGTACAGCTCATATTGGATCACTGAATGAAACAAGTGAAAGCAACAGACTTACTCATTGATATAACTGCATTTGCACTAATGCTTTTACAGGCACAGCCATATCCACCAAGACTAGCAGGGTGTTTGCCATGTACCTAACCCAGCAACATTCTAAAACTAGAGCAAGCCCAAAGTATGTTAGTCAAACCCCATTTTTTTCAGTCAATACAGCCACATGCACTCTGCTGGCTTTGACCAGCACAGGCATGTGGGTTAGATGCTACATCCCATCTTTTTTATGCATCAATAAAGAGAAACTGCTGAGCAAGGAAACCACCACAGATGGCCTTGGAATTCATCAGGACATACGTTATAAATCCAAACTGAGCATTTCTCAGTAATTGTATGAAGACCGAGTTAACAGAAAAGAAGTTTCACTTCTGAAAAAAACAGCAGGTAAAAAGCAAAAAAAAGTACATCTCTCCTTGCATTGTTTGCTATTGTTGAGACTGATAAACAATTTGTCTAAAGTAACCTAAAGTTTTCTATATATAAAAATACTAGAAAAAGTATCTCCAATCTCCTCCATCTCAGTTTAGGAGGTGTGATGAAAGTACAGCATGGGTTAAAAACCTGAAAAAGTGAAGGAGACCTAAGTTTGTTCTTCTGTGGCTTTCTAATCCTGATCTTACAATATACTCGGCTCAAATTAGGTAGACCTTTGGTTTCATTGAAGTTAATTTTTATTTCCCACATTTTTGTTAGGGAGCCTTATATGCACACGAACTTGAACAGAAACATGGAGATTTTCCTATGAGGAATGTTTCTGTTAGACTGACAGTTCACATACCCAAAATGCTATCAGATGCTGTAATCAGTGCTACAGGTAATCAGTGCTACATACACCAGAGGAAGATGAAAACATTGATCTGCTGTCAATAGGTGAGAGATGTGCCTAACCCCCTCAGTATGATATGTCTATTCTGAAATCTTATGATCTCTTTATCTTATGTCGTATAATGGTGGACATTCTCATCATGGATACTTAATCTTTTCAAAGATTATAAACTTCTGACCTCGCATTTCCATTAAGGATTTTTATGTGTGTCTCATATTCACTGTATGACCTGTGACACATTATTGTGAGAACAGGGATCTCCTGTTCATTCTTTCTCTGCATGTTATTTCTGTTCTTCATATTATTTGTAGGTTCATCTACAGGTAGATAATCAGGAAAGCTGATCTGAAGTAAATAAATGTTTTAACTAAATTTTAATGGATTAGTTTATCCATAACATTAAAATGGATAAATTATACTACATTAAATCCCTGTATGGACATACACATTCAGAATGAAAATTGTCTTAATGCAATTTACCTCATTTCACTTCCAAAGTAAATGGAGATAAACCAAATGAAAGCCACTGATATTTTGAATAACAGTATTTACACAGTGATTCAATGTAATTCAAATCAGCTTTTTAAAGTCCCTTTTTTTTTTTCACTTTTTCCCTGAGTGTTCCTATGTAAACAAGTCTTCAAATCATTGTCTTTTTAAATCTTCTATCTCACTCATAATTTTCATCCTTGAAATCCAGTCATTTTTGCCCTTTCATGGATCCTTTTTATTTTACTGCCCCTTTTGGAGCTGGTATGACCAGGATGACATAACTGCCATGATTAAGAGTGTTTCTACATTAAAGACCATCACAGAATTACAGAATGGGTCAGGTTGGAAGGGACCACAGTGGGTCATCTGGTCCGACCTCCCTGCTTGCAGCAGGGTCATCCTAGAGCACACTGAACAGGATTAGGTCCAGACAGTTCTTGAGTATCTCCAGTGAGAGACACTCCACACTCTCTGGGCAACCTGTTCCAGTGCACAGTAAAGAAGTTATTCCCCATGTTCAGGTGGAACTTCTTGGACATCACTTCGCACACTCGTATATCTTGCTATTTAACATAAAAATCAGGCAAGACATTAATTAACTCTGTGTGAATGAAGCATCTGAATTTTGAAATTGTCACAATAGCCCCTTCAAGTCTTTTACTTCAAAAGCTCCCATTAATATGTTACCTGGCGTAAGCAGCAAGAATTTTCCTAAGAAAGGCAAGAGTCTTGTCTGAGTCAGCTTATGCCCAAACCAGTGTTTAACAGTGTAAAAATTGTCAGTCTCAACAAAGCAGCCCCGTAGTCACATCTGTTGAATCTGAATGGATAGTTTTTAACTTTAGCTTGCATGAACTGTGTCCACATGTGCATAAAACCGACGACATGTCCATTAGGAATGTCAGCAGAGAATACAGTGAACACCTCCAAGAACACCAGGATTCTAAGAATATGTACCCCATGGGAATGCCCATAGATAGACTTGCTGTAAACTTTAATGTAGTCCCTAGGGCCTTGGTCTGCAGTGAAACCTTCTGGGGTACATGTATGTACATACAAATAAAGGCCATCGCTTGCTGCCTCTTTGGTTAAAGGTCAGGTCTACTCACATCTGCATTATGAGCATTTGTTAATAATCCAACTACCAGCAAAACTACTACCTCACCAGGATTTTGTAGGTTTCCAAAATTAGAGCCATTTTGTTTCAATTTTATTTTTCACTGTGCTTTTAACCTCACAGTTAAAGTCTTCCCTACCAGAGCCCTATCTAAAAGGATCCAAGCGACAACCATCCCCAGACCATCAGATAGCCCAAGTATGTACTCTGCAACATTCATAACATCTAGGCTCTGTTAAGCTTGGAAAGATACTTAAATCGGATTTCATTTTAGAAAAGTATTATAAGATGCTTCATCTACAGGCAAACAGGCATATCAACCTTTTTGCCCATAAGAACACATACTCAAACCACATTTTTGAAACTCAGCTGCTTGGCTGGAAACAACCCATGTTTTCTAGGATCTTTAAAGGAAACTTGGCCAGGAAACAAATCAGAATTGATCTGGGACTAACAGGGTAAGGGTTGCTTATATCTGCAGATTACCCCTCTCTGCTTTTCTAATTCACTCACCATGCCTTATCTTTCCATTAATCTTTAATAAACCTTTTAGTTAATTCCCCAAACACATGCAATCTACATGACAGCAGGATACAGTGCAAAAGCAGTGCATGGATATGAGGAAATAGGCAGCACAGGAATCAAAAGGAGGGAAAACTTTTAGGATTAAAAATACCCAAACTGCAGGTCAGTGGAAAATGATGAGCAATCAGGAGAAAGCAGCAGTAAGGGGCAAAGCAGGGAGGAGGGAGGGGCTGTTAAGGGTACTAGTATTTATCTGGCTGTTGGATTAGTTTTCTCAATTGGGCTCTCCTCTCTTTTCCACTCTGGCTCCATCTGGACAAAAACAGGCAATCTGATTTCGAACTTGAAGCCTCTGAAACATGGAAAACCCTCTCCATGCTGACAACAAGGATATAGCTAGATTAAAAGGTAAATGCAATTTAACCCACCCCAGCAGAAATGGTAATCAAATCATATTGCCTCTAAATATGATAAGTTGTGACTGGGGCCCTCAGGGGAAGAGAAGGTGTCTTGCAAACACAAGCACAAAGAAATATGTTAAAGGGAACTGCTAAATCAATGCATGAATTGTGACTTCTACACTCCCTCCCTCCCTCAGGGTGCTTGATAAGCTGCTGATTGCTTCTAAAGTATCTACTACCAATGTTAGGAACTGATTAAGCAGCTTATAAAGCACTGGGGGCTAATAGACAGGCCCACCAGGGAGACTGCAGCTCTGGAGTTAAGTAGCTTGCTTTCTCATGGCTTGATTATTAAAGATGAGATAGCAGAACATGCTGAAAAGATGCGGAAACAGTTTTAGACCTCAGGCAACTGGCCTTTTTATTTTATATATGGAATCATTTCTACCGTGTGACTTCACCAGCCAAAAAACCCATGTTTTCTGTAGTTCTGTAGTCTCCAGCTCTGAGGGGCATGTGAACTACTTCAAATTAATATGTCAACTGAATGTCCAGAACTGACTATGCTACCCTTATCCTGCAGAAAAGGCACCACTAAAGAAGGGAAACATAGGTGAAAGAAGCTTAAAATACTGTGTTTTACATGTCACTGGCAATAACATCAGAGTGTCAACACTGATGTGCCCAGGTCAGCTAGCACATCTCACCTCATTGCTTCCTTCATTGTGCATCTGAGTGCTGCAGCACATTCACCTGAGATTCCCTATCCTCTCTTTTCAGCTTTTTTCCAAATGCTTCTTGTTTAATCTGTTACATAATAAAATTCTACCGTTCAGGTAGATGTACTGCAAGGTGCTTGCTTAGTTCAATCAATATCAATGCAAAGACACATTTTGCTGGCACATTACCTCTTCTATGGTCACATCTGTCATGATAACACTGCACAGCTTAACTTTGTGTAGCAGGACTGCTGAGGTTTTTGAGGTTCTTGTGGGGGCTTGGGTTCCCCCCCCCACCCTTGTGGCAATGCCCAGCAGACTTTGTACATAATCATGTTGCACTAGGGACTGTACAAACTCAAATTCCTGAATAACTACTCTTTCAAGCAGAGAAGTAAATACTGCTTGTCACTCGTAGGCTGAGACTTAGATGAGAATTCATTGATCAGATGAAAATTTCTCAGAGTAAAGCTCTCTTAGCAGACAGACTACAGTCTTCTGTCTCAGTCTCTTTCCAGCCCCATTTGAACACTGATGCCCTAGGCTTTCTCTGTCATCCCTAACCAATGCCTTTGTTAACCCATTTTTATTCTAAACTATAAACCACAGACATGACTTGGAAACACAGCTATTTATGCTATGATTTGCTAGATGGGGAATGTAGAACTAGCACTGAAGGTGAGAACAAGCTCGATGTGTAAAAGAATTAATTGAAATTTACCTGCTGAAGGTCTGAAAGAGAATAAAGATGGATTTGCTGGAGAAGATACTCTCTGGGAAAAATCCTGGAAAAGAGAAAAATGAATATGTGTTACCTTTTTGACTGGGAAACTCAACAATTTCCTCTCCCCACCAAATAGCTGCAGAACAATGATGCTACATATAGAGCCTGTCAGAAACTGGAATTATGTCACCCTTTAAGCATCAGCTACTTCTACAGCATTCCACATGGGCACAACAGTTCCATAGTAAGAACAAATGCTGTGCCAGTGCCATTCTCCACCTGTCAGGTAATGTAGAGCAACATTTACAGCCTGAAAGCACTTCCTCAGCATAGATGATGTTTCTTTAAAATAATAAAAACAAAGTAATAAAAGTAATAAAAACAAACTACACATTACAAGTATTTCTTACAGTTTTTAGTACAAGATTCCTGGTCTGCTAAAAAGCTGTAACAGTTAGTTTCAGATGTGATTTATGGCTTTGTAACTGAAATAACCATATTGGGAAAAAGGTCATGCAGATACTTTTCTTCCAACATGAAATTGATTGGTATCAATTACCTTTTGCATACAGAAATTTATGTATTGGAATGACTTTGTAATGACTTATTCGAGAAGGAAATGTTTACCTTACATAAGCCAAGGTTTCAGGCAAAACCATTGCTTATCCACTGACAGACCTGTTCAGTAAAGCTAAATTACAGAAACCTGAACAGAGAAGAGATGCCCTAATTAAAATGACTGGCAGTAAAATGAAAAACAGGGTTAAACATCACAGAGAAAAAAAATGACATTGTACACGTAAGTGAATATCAGTTTATGAAAACCCATGTATCTGCCATAAAGACGCCAGGAAGAGAAAAAGTACATCTAATTAAAACACCTATCTTTGTGTGCACACACAGAAACAACCATCTGACCAACTTCTATTTTCCATCCACACAGAACAAATACAACACCACACTAAGGTATCCTGGGGAGTGGACAGTCACATCACTCTTGCAAAAAAAGCAATCAAGTATCTCAAGAGGTGAAACTATTTCACATTACATGTGTCTCAAAGAAGAAATTGTGAACTCGGTTCCTACAAGCCAATAGTTTAAAGGCAATACAGAAACAAAATTCTTGATATTATTAAATGCATGAACAAAGCTCTGGCAAAGACTGGTTTGTAATGGTAGAACTGAATGGCAGAGAACGGAAAGACCACTGGACACGTTCAAAAAAAACCCAAAGATACTGAAAGGTCAATATGAACTTACACAAACACATGAGACTAATGAGAAAGCACACAGCAGCTCAAAGAAGAGATTTTAGAAGCTGCGACAACACAGTCAGCTAAACACTGATCAACAGGGCTAACACTACCAACTGCAATGTTACCACAGAACACTGAATCTAAGAAATAATGAAAACTCCTCAGTTCCTTGTGCTCCATTAATTATCTTAAACTGATGCTTTCAATCTGTCCTGAAGAGACTAGGACTCCTCACTGCTGTTAAGATGGGCAGTGCAAAGTCTCATAACTACTTTTGTCCTTTAAAAAAATAAGCCTTATTAGCGTAGGAGCAGAGAAGTTCTGTAAGCAAGGCACTGACAACTGAGCTTTGAGTGCCCATCTTAGGCACTCTTCTGGAGCTGGACTGTGCCCTTGCTTCTTCTCACTCACCAAGCATATTCCCTCTACTCACCCAATTCTCAGCTGCAGTCTCACTAGAATACTGCCATTTTCCCCTTTCAGCTCTGTAGGCTATACCATTGCTCCTTTTAGAGGTGAACGTGTTTCAGTGGCTCTGCTGCATCACACATTCATAATACATTTGGCACAATGTCAAAGACCACTCAAAAACAGTCAAAATCCAGACATCAGACAACAGATGACACTGGGATTCCTCATTTGCACATAGCAGATTTATTAAAACTGATTGATAAGGAGTCAACTCTGAACAGCATTTTTGAAGCATTAGTAATTTTTCAGCTCAGATAGAATTTCTTTCATTAAAATTTCCCCATCATGCTCCCCTGATCACACAGACAGGCACTAAATAGTGAAGTAGCTTTGCCAGGAACTGTATTATCTGCTGATGCCCTTACAGCACTGCTAAGGAAAACAAATAGCTAATGAAAGATTTCCTTTTTCAGGAAATTGCCTGAATAGCCCATAAAGCAGTAACTGTCAATGACTTAGTATCGATGACTAACATTACACTCCCCTGCCTTCAAGGACTGCATTTTATTTCCTGCAAGTTCTAGCTCCTAATAAAAAAGTGTGCAGATGAAAAGCAAACTCATTAATTCCTTTGTCAGGGGAGTCTCAGCCAGCACAGGCCCTGGTGACAAACATCCTATCCCCATACTTGTCCCCTTCCCCAAGACATGTTAGTTTGCAGCAATAGCTCTGCAGAGCAGACATCCAACACACCTCCTCCTTTCCAAATCTATCTTCAGGAAAAGTAGTAGGCACTGCCCTCCTAGTCTTATGCCAGACAGATATATACGCACACATATTTGGCCCTCAAGTGAGAGAAGTGATTATTTCCATTGCTATGGAAACTGAGGCACAAAAAACCCCCCAGTAAGTAAGGCTGGTCCAGCTTCAGGTTTGCAGTCCTCCTACTGGTTTGAAAAATTCAAATTGGTTGTGGTGGACCACAGAGAAACAGCTGAGCAGCCAAAGCTCACAAATACAACAGCATTTACAAAACTTTTTATTCAGCAACCAGATCTGCATGATCCCCAATACATGCAGAGGTGCAAAACACGCCTTCAACACTTGCTCACATCACCAAAGGTGGAAAGCATACAGCCTCCATGACTGTGAAACCTGAAATTGCCTAAAAGGAGGCAGCTCAGCCCCCAACCATACAAATGAAGTGCCTTCACCACACACCTGTGGTGAGCTAAGCAACTGCTTCAAAAACACATCTTGGTGTGCTGCATGTCTGCAGTTAAGATATCCTCCAGAAAGTCCCATTTAGAAAGAAAAACCAAAACTCAACAGCTACTTGAATGTAACTGGTGAAGCCACTTCCCCAAAATGCGTCTGTTCATTGCCTCTTTTTGTCACCCTCTAGTAGGTGGGGAACAAGAGTATAACAGACAACAAAACATCCATCTCAAATACATGTTAAAAAAAAAAATCATCATAAAATGCTAGTGAATCAGCTGGGACATCCACACAGACCAAGTAGTCCAGGGAGGAAGCAAACAACTGATGGCTGGTTTCCATCCTGCTTGCCCACGTGCGTTCTCTGAGCCTAATGAGGGCATGGCTTATATAAAGTTTTTTCAGTAGGAGGCATGCAGGACTAATTCAGAGCCTCTTGCTTCTCAACCCGCACACATCCTCTCATGCAACTAGTAGGAAAGTAGTGTCTATGTCATCTCCATCCTTCTGCCATCTGCAACTGAAATTGGCCAAAGGAAACCAAAGTCAGTAGAGAACAGCAGGCAAGACGGGGCTCACACAAACACCATATCATTGCATTAGTGTCCAGACAAAGTACTACAAGGCATCCAGATCAACTTAAAATAACATGCATGTCCAAAACTCTCACATAGACTACAGAGCAGGCTAAGATAACTACACTTAAAAACACTACACTAGAAAATACGTATTTATTTTCTGCATGAGGTTCGCAAAATGACCTTTGAGCATTCTTAGGTCAATATAAGACCTTGATCCAAAAAGACCAAAACATGTGCTTGCATTTTATTTTCCCTTGATATAAAGGTTCTTTATAAACACCAAATGGGAAATCTCTGATTAGTTATTTGAAAGCAAAATAAAAATGTCAGTTTTGTAAATCTTTTGATAGATGTGCTACAACTAACTAGATTTTTTTTTTTAAAGTTGGTCAATTAAAAGCGTCAGTAAACAGTATCCTTCCAGTGAAGTCTCTAGTCAGAGGTCAAATGCAGGATGTTAAGACTCATCACAATAAAAACTAAAACCTCTGCTGCTTCAGAATGTGACCTGTGACCCTCGAGAGGCAAATAGTATCAAGAGTGCACATCCCACTGAAAGCACCTCCTAAGCTTTCACAGTTTGGAAACTCCTGGACCAGTTTCACCATCAATGAGTCACAGGATTGCTGTGCTGTAAACCCTGGCTACCAGTCAGGGTTCAGCCTGCAATGAACAAACCAAGTTCAATGTTAAATAGCTCTTTAGCTTTGCCAGCTTCTGAGAACAATGAAATCCAAAGTCCTATTGGTTAAAGGTCTCTAAATTACTTTATTGTTATGTCCTAGATATAATCAATGCAAGCAGGAAAGAAAACTACCATCAGAGACTTTTGGTCCAACTAAAAGAGAGAATTGAGAATTCTCAGCATGCGATTATTATTCTTTTTTGTTTGATACTCTGTAATTTGAAGTATAACCTTCAGTCAAAACAGAACCAGAAATTTCATCTGTTCAATTTTGGACGATCTTATCAGGTAAGTATTTGCACAAACAAAGGTTATCTTTTAGTGTCCTCCTGCAAACAGAACCACTGATAAGACTTTGCTTTTTGCATTTGGACAAAGTGTGTAGTCATGGTGCTTTGTTAGCACTAAGTAATTGCTCTGCATTTAAAGCCTGTTTATCATCAGCCTAGGTAATTTTTCTTCAATGGCTTAAATACCCTGACAGCCCAGCTAAAGCTACAACCAATTAATCTGCCCATGCCTGACACTATAACTAAAGTACAAACGTGATAAGCAAGAGCAACTCTTCGTTTTACAATGCAGTCAAAAGAAATCAGGTTCTCTGGCAGGTGGGCACAACCAAATCTCCGTTGTATCAAAAAGCCTGTTGAAACCTAGGATGGGAGGGGGAGGGGAAGGGAAGCTGGCAGCACAATTTCATTTGCCAGTCAGGAGTGTCTTGTTTGACCAGGTTGAGAACTGTATGACTGAGCTCTGACTCACGGGGGACGCAGATACACCAGTCCAGCACACCACCCCATTCAGCCTCCTCTCCGCCCCTCTGCAGGAAGCTGCTACACCCACAGCTGGCACAGCACCACGGGTACCAAGTCCATTTCCTCAAACAGCACACCCTGGCACTGCAACTTACACCACCACCAGCTCACTTTTGAGCTAGTGCACCGCACTGCAGGCTAAAGCAGCTGACTGCTGATTACTGCTATTCCTGTATTTGTCAGCCCCTAGACAAGGGCCCAGAGGCTCTGAGGTCCCTCCCTGTGCAGCTCCACCAGCTGCGGCCTCGTGCGGAGCAGGCGGGCAGGACCCTGATCTCGCCGGCAGCAGCTCCACTTTCTCAGGGTTATTACCTGGTTTTAAAAGTGCAGAGGGGTATCAGTGAACTGACAGTTATCCCAAACACATGTGGCAGGGTAAATACTATATTTTCCTGGGTCTTCTCTTGCAATTCGTTTGATACGGACGCTGTTAATTTAAGGTAGAGAACAGCATCAGAGGGGAGGGGAAAACATAGGATTTTTTCTAGTATTGCTAATTCTCATAATTAGGTTCAGGCACTTTTGACTTAGTATTTCCTCTGAAATCTTAGCTCCTGGAAGTTTGTTGGGAGAGGAGAACCCAAACATTCAAACCAACAAAAGCTACTCTGGGAAGTGGGGCCCAGGAATACTCTGTGATTTTAAAAGCAAAAGGTATTAATAAAATGGATGAATTTAAAACAAAACACTGCTTATTTTTTTTAATTCTTGTGGTATTATACCAGATCAGTAATTTTTTTCTAATTCTATGGATTTGTCTAGAGAAGTATTTGTGAATCATTTTACATTCGTGAGGTATGAACATTCTTCTGGTTATGCTCTGGGAATAGTCATTTCCACATATCTCAGCCCACAGTAAGTGCTAGATTTATTAGCAAGCATGTCCAGGTAAGGTATTATTTCATGCTGTTAGGAAACTCCCCATGAGCATCCCTATATTAAAACAGTTACTCTTATCATCCATCAGCAATCCTGAACCAGTACATAAACTTTCAACTAAAATGCTGTATTCCAACTCCTTCCTCTGTGGTTCCTTGAGCAAGGTTATGGTAACATTGTGAAAGACAAGAATTACTACAGATCAAACTAAGGAATCAAGTATCACTGCTACCAAAAGCAGAATGCAGAGAATTAGATGCACACAGTTTCATTTTGAAATCAAAATAGCTTAGACCCCTCCAATTAACCTGAATTTAAGAATAAGAAAATACTCTTTGATTTTGTCAGGCATTTTTGAACCCTTGCAGTTTGCTGCTGGAAGTTCTGATATAAAAACATAGGGATAAAAATGGCACAAGTCATACTGAACAT
Organism: Calyptomena viridis; assembly: GCA_013390005.1. Taxonomy (NCBI): domain Eukaryota; kingdom Metazoa; phylum Chordata; class Aves; order Passeriformes; family Eurylaimidae; genus Calyptomena; species Calyptomena viridis. The sequence goes on along the minus strand of WEIV01006667.1, from coordinate 603,663 downwards.
GGTGTCCACATGTAATAGGAACTTATTTTTAAATAATTATGTCTTTTTAAAAGCAACCTAGTCTCAAAAAGTGAATGAAAACTACCATTGTGAAAGGGATGTAATATTACTCATCTCTTTGACAAAGAGATGCAGGTGTGCCTTTAGACTGGAAAATGCTACCGGTGAACTGAAAGACCCACCTGTCCTCTGGGAAGACTTATGGAAAACTCTAGCATGCTCCTCAGCTGGATGCTTACCATGGTAGAGTGCTGGCTTGTGCTTTTAACCTTCCCTTGATGCAAACAGACAGCAGTACTGCCTCCATCCTGGCTGGTCTGGCACACATCTCATGGCTCCAGCTCCACTTCTTACCTCTAGTTGAAATGAAAGCTCAAATTCTACCTTAACACCATCCCCTCAGTTTTAGCCAATGACTTTTTAAGATGTTGACTTGCAAGGACACTCCATACAGTCTTACTTCATCCAAAAGAGAGAAGAGTTGAAGCAAAAGAGGAGGAGGTGGTCTGTTTGTAAGAACTCCATCAACAGGCATGCTTTATTTCAGCTGCTGCAATGACTCCATGCATGCAGGGTCTATACAAAACAACAAATGGTTTGTCGTACACCTCTGCATTTATTTTCTCACCTTTCCTCACTTTCACAGGACACTCAGAGTTGGAAGGGATCCACAAGGATCATCAAGTCCAACTCTTCAGTGAATGGACTTTGGGGTGTTGCTTTGTCTTAACACTGGCTTCTCTCAGGATATCCAGATATCCTCTTTGAATTGAGTTTTCTTCTTGCCCTCTTTTCAATCACCTCTGCAATGAATTTTCTTCTGTTGGTCTTGCCATTATCTCAGAGCCCCAGATGCTATGAAACCACATCCTTCTGTTCCTTCCCTGCTCAAACTTTCTTTTTGCAGTTTACTGCTCTCATAAGTTGTGTATTTGTTCTACTGCTTTGGAATTTTCCACTTTCCAACTGGCCTAACCATCACAAAGAAAATGGAGAAAACAGTCTTCTTTGACAGTCGGGACGTGACTTAATGACCTTCTCCTGTCCTTGGTCTGAAAGATGACTTAGTCCTGGCTTCACGTACGTGAGGTATTTGGTGGTATAGTGATTGCATAAGATCTATCAGGATTCCTGCGATGTGTTTAGACAGGTTCCCCAATTGCCACACAAATATTTTGAAAGTAATCTACTCCTGTGTTAGAAGTGACATGTCTAAGGCCTCACTGTAGGAAGTGACAGGACTCTATTGTTCAGCTGAATTTGGGCTTGTTTTTGCTTTGTGCTGACAGACCGGCAGGCTCAGCCAGGACCACATGTCTGCAGCACTGGAGGTGTACCTTTAACCTCCTGCTGCAACAGCAAGCTCTAATTTGGTCTTCCTGTAAGTACTGGAGTTCTGCTAATGTAAAATTGATGTATTGCTGTTCTGGAGCTGACGGACATATGGTGTCAGGCAGAGATGAGTAACAAGAGGGAAATTTTTCCATTTACTTTCTCACCACCATTCAGATTTGCTTACAGAATGAGGGCACTGCAACAAGCACTAATGCATAGGGGAATGTGCTATAGAACATTCACTTATGTCACGGCCATCTGCCTAAAATACCTGGGCTAGCAGCACCTGAACTGCAAGTTTAGATATATAGCTGAGAGAGCAGACAGCCCAGAGGGGTCCCCAGAGGGAGCTCCAAGGTTGATCTGGGTTACCCTACCCTGCAGTAGACATGGGGGTTCCTGAAGACTTCCCAAATCATTCTGACAGTTCCTTGGCCTGAAGAACCTCCAATCAAGACAAGAACAAAGCAAACCCAGAACAGAACTATGTGCTTGCAGCATGGTTTCACAGAATACCCTCATTATTTAATGGACTTGGAGGTTCAGACTGTTTCCCAGCCATCGATTTTACTGAATCCATCTTGTTTGCCATTCATTCATCATCTCACAATCTGCAAGTGGTGGTGGGATCTGTACAGACCCACTTGTACTAATTCTGTGTCGGCTCTAGGTTTCAATCTTACATGTTTTAGCCTGAACAGCATCCACAAAAGCAAAAAAACCAAAACAAGCAAGAACTTGTTGAGTAAAGACATTTGAGGCAAATGATGTGTGTTGCAATGCTGAGGTGACAGTTACAGCAAACTAGACATAACAACATCCCTTGTAAAACCAGGAGCTCAGCAACAGGACCAGAGTCTTGTCTGGCTAATATCAGAGGAATGCTGCTGATACGTGCCAGTGGAGGGCCTTATTTCACCTCCCAGCCAAGTCCAGGTTCCGTATTTTTTTTCCCTTGCAAATATAAAATGAGCTTAGAATCCAGTGGAGCAATAGATGAAAAAAAATCACTATTAACTGATGAAGACCATTTTTATTGTCAGCCTTCTAGCTACTTTTAGGATTTCTTCTGTGTGTTTTCCTTTCTTCCTTCCTTTTTTTCTACTCAGTCACTTGCTTCCTCAAAGTTCACAATGTGATTTCAGCCCTGAGTTCTCTGCTAGATGCCAAGTTTCAAAGTTCTTAAAGTACCTATCTGTGCACCCCAAACAATATAAATAACATTTCCACATTTAAAACAACTGGATCCTGAGCTAACCTGGTTAACAGCCATCTGGAATTCTTCAGAAAAAGTGACTGTAAGCACTGTGAACAGTTTCGTCTTCACAGAAGACATCAAGGAGTTTCCAACTTCATGGCCATCTTCATTTTTGTGATCTGGGTTGAAGAGCAAGGTATAGATTTAAAGTAGATGATAATGCAAATAGTATTAATAAAAGAAACCTCAGAGTGATCTGCTTTTCCCTAATAAGGCAGGCTCTATCAGTGTCCCAGAGGCAGTAAGGTGCCAATACAATTAATCAGTCTGTTTTTAGTTCTCTGCAGACAGCAATATTAACAGTTTGTTTCAGTCTGTTTATATGGGTCTGACAGGTCTTCAAGATGCTGTGTTCACTGTCTTGTGATTAATAGTTATTCACATACTAAGGTGAAGACCAAGCATAAAAAATGTGTTTAGAGTAGGACAGATAACTGGATTCTCTCTCAGTCTTTCATTTCTAATTAGGAAACAGTACTAAATTTAAGAATGCTGTCTCACCATATTGTTTAAACTCCTTTTCTTGCAACTTGCCCAAGTGATGAGCCAAAAGAAAATTTAAATCACATATTTTCTTTGCTTACTTTTCAGTTGTGCCCTACAAAATCATCACATTGATAGTGAATGTCTGCACACAGAGATACTAGATAAAGAAAGCAAAGCCATTGGAAGCACTCTGAGCAAGGAATAACTCCTTCCAAGAAAAGAACTTTTCTTCCTTTTCATATCTGCAAACCTCTTAGGGGAGACCTGAAAGACCAATTGAGCACCAAACCCGCTCCACAGACCAAGAAGGAGCTGGACTCTAAAGTCTGTTTTGTACATTCCTTCAGTGGCTTCTACACTTTTAACAAGTACTACCAAACTTGAGATGCTTTCCTAGTACAAAACCAAACCCTTCTTGCACTGGAGGTCCTTCTCTTCACCACAGAGAGCTTTAATTGGAAAGTGTGAAGGAACCCTTAGATAAGAAAAGGGAGCATTTGAACTATTTTTTCCCTAGTTTCCCCTTCTGCCATTCTGGGTGCTTTACTTCGATACAGGGACATTTTCTCTCGCCTCCCTGCTCCAAAAGACCATGCTCACATTTCTGTGGTAACTTTTGTCCATTTCCTCAGCTCTTGTCATCTCTCCTTTTTGGATGTTGGTTTTGGGATCCCCTCTTTATCCTGGTTTCTCCATTAACCCTTAATTTCCTGAGATCCCTTCCCTATTTGAACCTCCTTCTCCTGGCTTTCCGTTATCCCTTTTTTTCCTCTAGTCCATTGATTTCTCTGTTAGGCCTCCTTTGAACTCTCTTCTTTCACTCCCATAACCGAGCCCATTCAGTTTCCTGCTTCCTTCTGTCTATTTCAATCAGAGAATTATTTTCTTCAACATTAATCATAAATCATCACTTCCTTTCTGCCACTTTTTCTGAACAGCAGCCTCCACAAATCTTATTTCCCTTTTAGTTTTATTGCACTTGAAGAGGATGGCATAGAAAAGGTATTATAGGTAAACAGAAAACCAGCTCTGCAAGATAATCCTCTAGAATACAAGAACCATCCTAAATTTTAAAATGCTGTAAGCTGCCCTAACAAATAAAGGGAATTGAGTAGTAAAACACAGGCACGTATTAACACACAATGGGTCTTACACAAGAATTCTCTAATGCTCACCAGAAACCTAGTGCTATATCCTTCTTAGTTTTCTAGGTAGTTCACCAAAGTAATTATTTAAGTTATGTACCAAATAGCAGACCAGCTCTCCTGAGTTAAAGGCACTAGTGCAGCCTCCTTCTCCCTTCCAGAGAATTCAGTTCCCTAAAACACCATGCCCAAAATACAGTCACTGATGTCATCTGTGTTTTTGCCCTTTGGCAGCTCACAATTTCAAAGCAGTGGCTTTCCTACTTGCAGTCTTGTCTTAAAAACTGTGGTATACAAATGTTTACAAATGCATCAGGTCAGCTGCATGTGCCCAGAGCCACTCACCTCACAGTATAGCATGGGCAGACATGTTCCCCCCCCCTTTTGGAGGTCCACAACAAAAGTTACTTGTTTTTTAAAGGTCACAACTGTGGATTGACAGTTTTAATAAGATTGTTAATCTTTAGCTTGTTAGAAAAATACAGCAACAGCTGAATGGACTAAGATACAGCACTTCTAAAATGAAGGGTTTTTTTTTTCACTTTTTATAAAACTACCATTTCCACCACAGTAAACACAATATGAAACACCTTGTCACTATTTCACCTGTGCTATGACCATGCATTTTCCAATAAAGAAAACACTCACCACAGCCATGTCACAGATACTGGCTGAGCAAAAGCCCAGCTACTCCGGTGTCACAAAAATCACATGGTATGTCACGTGCCAGGGGACTACATCTGGCCTCTGCCTTTGGATGATATCATGTCACAGAAGAGGGCAGAAGCACTGGACAGGTGGTTGATTCTGTCCCCTCTCATGCCACAGCATGAGGTGTTTTGAAGGTCCCAAGAGTGGCTACTGCACTGTGATGCCATGGCAGGAAGCATAAGGTATCATGATATCTGATGAGGTATCATGAGGTATCTGATACATACAGCCAGGAGGCCTGAGGAGGAATAAATGATGCTCACCACAATTTGTGACCTCCTGGACTAACAGTTGTCAAGACAACTTCAGATATTCAGTCTCTATAAAATCATTTTCTTTGGCAGAGGATAACCCAGCTGCCCTGGGAAGTCAGGTACAAGCACATCTTTCTTAACAAGTAACACCTTCAGAATTAGACTGTGAGAAAAAACAAGAAGTGGGGGGGGAAGCAACATGAAGGAAACTACATCCTTGTGCTCTATGTTTTGCCTGTTGTTCTTACCTTCTACGCAGATCTTCAGCCACTGCTGCTCTGCAGCTGAACAAGTAGGCTCGCAGAGATTTTAGCTGCTGTCTCAGGCGGACAACAGTTGCCAGAGGTTCAACGTGCTTGTACAACATGGGATTTTCCTGCTGGATATCAATCAATGGCTCCTCATAAACATATTCCAGGAACTCTTTGGCTTGCTTTGATACCTGAAAAATAAAAGCAGTTCAGATAGGCTTTCCACCCAGCTCTTTTTAAGCAGATCTTCCCCTCCGTGATCTGTCAATGATTTTACACATCTGAAAAAACTTACTCTGTTATCAATTACAAATGAAGACGAAGCTGAGAGAGATCCAACTCTCCCTCCTTATAGCCAAGTCAAACTTCATCGAGCCCTTCAAAATTGAGTGCATGAGGTAACTGCTTACTTACCCAAAGTCCAGCAATATCTGCAGCCACACATGCTTTTGTTGCAGAGTAACACAGCTTACTAGATGTTTTTCAAGTCCGATTACTGAGTTTCTTTCCTGTTAGTATTTTTCTGATCATTCACTGTTTTCTTTTTGGCAAGAAGCCAGTTGTTGTGGTTTTTTAAACACAAATAAATAAAACGGAATTTTATTGGTATTACTCACTCCCAATGTTTCATGTGCAAGAAGTTTTGCTTACAGCTTTTTTATTATAAGTGCTCTGTTCTACCTCCACTTGCAAAGAGCTACTGTAATCTTGATAAATTTGTGGGATTTTTGTTCCACTAGAAAAGATACTCCTGTTTCTGAGGTGAGAAGGCCAAATTCCCTCTCATTCCTTATTTCTGCATTTTATCACAGCTGGAAAAGAGAAGACAGGATTACCTGAAATGAGCTGCAAATCACTTGAAACTGTGCTACAGAAATACTATTAGTTCCACGATTCAATTAGTCCTCCCAGCCTTTAAATCAGTGTTTACACTGAGTCAAGGGAGGGATGAATTAGGCTAACAAAAGCAGAAAGGGCACACATACCACAGCCTCTTGAGATTTAGGAAGTTATTTCCCTCCTGGTGCTTTAAGGTAAGAGTAGGTAAAACCAATACACACCCTTATAAATAGCACCACTTCCAAAACCAGACTAGTTACTAGCTACTTACAGGGATAGCTAAATGTACCCAAATGTAACCTTTTCACAATGAATCATAAAAATATAAGAAATAATGGGAAGGTGAGTCTTCCCACCTAACACAATGTGTCATTTTAAATACAGCAGACCATAACTCCACAGGTTTCCAAGACCCTGGAGGCTGTATTAAATATCTTACCTATTTATATTAAACATTTCACTAATTTCTTTTTTCTTTCCTTTCTTTTTCAAATATCATCCATGTACAAGGAACTATCTGTGGAAGTGGAATCAGAGGTAATATGGAGCAGCACAGGCAATTTGGATTTTGTAGAACTAAACTCTACAAACTCCAAATATATCAAGTTTTCTAACAGTAGCAATGCTGAAATTTTATTATGCTTACTTTTTTTATTATTACTTACTTAAAGTATTATTTATACTTATAAAAGAAACTGCAGTTAAACAACCTGCTTTTACAGTCTTTAAACCATCTGAATGCAAGATCTCAGCAATCCCCTGACAACTGCTGTATCTATAGTATGTATTAATCCTCTTCCACCAACTGGCAAATTAAGCCATGGATTCAGTGATTCCCTAGAGGCATGTGAACGCTTAGTATAGTGACCAACACCTCCCACCAGGAAGATCTGGTGCTCAGTGATGTCTTGTCTATCTCCTTGCTTTAAACCTTTGCTGAAGTGATGGGCTCCTCATCCACTTGCCCTGCTGTCTTGGAAATTGAGGAGCAATTACTGTCCAAATACTACACCCACACCTGTGCACACCTGTACCCTGTGTGGGGCATCCCTCCAGAGGTCTTAAGAGTACAGAAACAAACAGATGCCACAATTGAGGTCCCATCAGTGACTCTGCCATACATGTGCACTATGATGACAAAGTATTACAGTGCAGCTCTGGTGCTGCCTGGTCTGAATGAATCCTTGAAGGAGAGAGGAGCAAAGCAAACCTTTCTCTCTCCTTGCCAATACAATGTACCCCTGGAATTCTGATTGCAGGAGAAGTAGCTTTGCCCAGGATTAGGCACAGATAGGTGTTAGTTCACTCTGCATGCTTGACACGGGCACACACGTCTTGTAAAACATTAACTCACATTGCCAGCCATAGCAAAGTTACAAGAAGCTGAAATGAAGTCTTAAAATGGGAATGATCAGGCAGTCACAGTAGTTCAGCTTGCTACCAGCCAATATTCTAGCATATGTCCTACTATACTCACAGTTCCCCCAATTTTACTGGGCAGACAAGACAATCCTATTAAATCAGCCAGAAGGAGTGAGAGGATGCAAAGTGCAACAGGGTTTTAGCTTTAAATGTCATAAAAGGATTGAATGCTACCATTTTCCAGACCTTTCCTTTCTAGAGCCTGCAAACATACAGTTCAGAATTCAGTTTACCAGAAGTCAGCCTCCCTTGAAGCCTTCTGGCACATGGAGTTCATTTCCTGCTATGTTTGTCTGGCATTTTGTGCAGGTTGAAAACCACCTGAATCAAAATGCACTACTTAGCAGGTTTTGCATGCAAACAGAGAAAGCAGCTGGCCTGAGTCAGAGGAAGAATGGGTGTTCACAAGATTGCCTCTTTTCTTTTCCCTTCACACAAACACACAAAAAATACAAATATGAAAACAGTAGGAAGATGGGGGAAAAAAGTGAACCTGGGGACTGAGCTGCTGCTTTGGTTATGACAGAAGAAACATGCCTAACTGCCAAGTCCTTTCAAAGAACTTTTATTGCAGCCAAGAGGATTTTTCTTTTCGTACCCATGTGCTTTCAGGTGTTAAGTGCATTGGTGTTTTCCAAGATCCTGGGTATGGGAAGAGACAACTCTACAGACTTTTACTGCTTCTGTTCTTTCATGATCTGTCTTACCAAAAGCAGACAAGAACCCCCCAATTTCAAAACCTACTTAATTGATGTAACAGTTTGCAGCTGCTGCTCAGATGTCGAGTCCATGAAACATGAAAGAGAAACATGTCCCATTACACTGTAAAAGCTCATGTGATACACTACCTACATCACCTATGTGATACACTATTAGTGTTTGCTTTGCCAGAAACGTACAGGACAGACAGCAGAAGCCCCTGTGGAGGCGGGGAAAAGGTGAAAGTGGGAAGGAGTGCAGGTTTTCAAGCTCTTCAGTCGATTTTGCTACCATGTGGTGGATTGACAGACACCTTTTACTGTGTAAAACAGAAGCTCTTGAAGACGGAAGCCCTGTTTCAGTTCTGACCGTCAAATGTGGTACGTGCTTATTTCCTGCAGGACCCTTTAGGGTGTGCGACAAGTGCAGCCAGGAGCAAGTCCCTGACCACAAAAGCTCCACTTTCAGGCATTGTGCTACCTGCAAGGGGCAGGGTTGTGTTTAGGAGAAGCTCTATTGTTTATCTTCATTTGGGGATGTTGCTGCACAGCTTCGTGTGGGCACACTGGCCAACTATGGGAGGTGAAATGCTGACAAATTAAGTGATCTTCCTTTAAAAATAAGCCAAAAGAAAATTATTACTACTAAGATCACCTCAAGGAAGTGAGACAATATATCTGCCTTTGCCAAATTACAGAATCACAGAATGGCCTGGGTTGGAAAGAACCTTAAAGATCATTCAGTTGCAACCCTGGTGCCATGAGCAGGGGCACCTTCCACTACAACAGGTTCCTCAGCCCCATCCAGCCTGGTCTTGAACACCTCAAGGAATGGGGAGTCCACAGCCCCTCTAGGCAACCCGTTCCAGTGCCTCATCACCCTTATAGTGAAGAGTTTCTTCTCGATATCTAATCTAAGCCTACCCTCCTTCAGCTTAAGGCCATTTCCTCTTATCCTATTACTCCTTTCCCTTGTGAAAAGTCCCTCTCCAGCTTTCTTGTAGGCCACTTTAGGTACTAGAAGGTGCTATAAGGTCTCCTCAAAGCCTTCTCTCCTCCAGGCTGAACAACCCCAACTCTCTCAGTCTGTCTTCACAGGAGAGGTGCTCCAGCCCTTGGATAATCTTTGTGGCCTCCTCTGGCCTCCCTCCAACAGGTTCACGTCTCTCCTATGTTGGGGGCCAGCTCTGGAGCCAGACAGCAACTGGGAGCTGGACACAGTACTCCAGGCAAAGTCTCATGATACTAAGTCCCTCTCCCATGGCCTACTCTCGATCTCTTCTCTGCCCAGCTTGTACTTGTGCCTGGGATTTCACATTTAATCCATACATTACCAAGGAATTATGCTGTTTGATTACAACTATTAAGTACAGCAGCCAGCACTAAGTGGAAACACCAAACCTTATGTCTGAATGGAGAAAGGAGATGTGGATGTAAAAGAGTATATATATTTGCCCGCACTATCTCAGAAAAGCAACACTTATTTCCCAGGGAGGTATAGCATGGACAGAAATAAAAGCACAGGTATGCAGAACTGAAGAGAAAGGCAAAAACCCCAAGAGGAATGACTTGTTATTTTAATGCTATATGTGGATGGGATGGAGTTGAGGAAATCCAACCAGTGATCTCAACTTAGTTGTCACACTGCCAGTGTTGCAGATGATGTCCTCTTCACCTTCCCACCCTGTCTTAATTTCTGCTCTAATAGTTTGGGATGCTGTAGTGTTTTCCTACCTAAGGGATTGTGTTCCATTCTTAAATTCACCTCTCTGAGCACTTTGGCACAAAGACTGGTAAAGTATCTGCACAGAATTTGCTTGTTTTCCCAAGTCACCTCATATGTGTTCTGTCTGTTTACAAAAAGCATTATAGCTAGATGACAGCAGATCAAGTTTTTAATGAATGCTTAAGCTTGAAAGTCCCATTTTCTTATGCGCTTCAGCTGCCTATATGAAGACCACAGGAAACAGAGCGTAGAGCATAGTTTTTACCCTGTAGGTTTATAAAACAACCCAGTTAATTTTCTTGGCAGTACTGCTGACAGCTTGATATGAGGTCTTTGCCTTACCATCTACTAGCCTCATATTAGGGCTACTTATACTACCATGGGCTAGCAAGTTTAGTCCTTCCTAAAAGCACTCAAAGAAAGAACTTTTAAATATTTATTCCTATCTTCTAGGCATGGGAGGGCTTTTTGTCTCCACACATAGGAGCTTTGTAACTCTGAAGAATCTTGCATTTCATGGCACAAGACTATCATTTTCTTGATGGCAGGCTCCAGCTACCTTTTAATGATCTCCCTGTCTGACAAATTTTCTTCAAGAGAGACCTGCTTTTTCTCTAATAGAGCATTTACTGGTTATTTTTTCCTTTTCAAATAGCACATAATAATAATATTCGCAGACACAAAACATCAAACAACCTCTTCTAACAGTGGCTGCTAGGTCTGAAGCTCTAACATGGTCTGGATTCCTTACGAGTTTGTTATTCTTTCAGCATATACTGCCTAAGATGGCAAAACAACACTGCTACTGTGTTTGCTGGCATAATGCTTTGAGGCATGGAATCAGTTGCCCCTATCTAGCAACCAGCCACCGAGGCAGCAGCAAATAGCAGATTACAAAAGTTTTAGAAAAGCTCTTGTGTGGCAAGTGAACAACTGTAGAAATTTCTCTTTATGTTACTTTTGTCTGTCTGGTTCAATCAAGGGCCATAGCAATGTCCTTCTAATGTCCTCAGAATGTTCATGCCAAGAGACAGGACACACTAGGCCTCACAAACACTGCGTTTAGGTAAGCCAGTTTCCTGCAGGCACTTCCACAATTTAGCACTCACCACTAAGCAGTGCCAATCCTTGGTCCCTGGTGCTCATGAAATAGGTACTCCTCAAGGGCCCAGTAAGAGCAGGCCTAAAACGGAGGTTGCAGTGCGCTCTCTCTCCCTGTTTCTTGAACAGCCAGGTAAGCAATGATGACAAAGATGTCACCAAGAAAGAAGACCACAGCTTCTCCTGTGGAGGAACACCTTAAGCCTGACTAAGGAAACTGTGATGAAAACATCTGTCTTCTTTAGAGACCATGGCTCATTCTGACAAGAGGGACAAAGAAGAGAGTATTGACAGTCAATGCCTGTAGCCTTCAGGCTGCTGAAATGTCTGTGTTTCTATTTAAAGAGCAACTCAGTTCACTTGCTAGCAAACCAACCTGCAGGGAGATTACCTTGTATTTGGAAGTGTCCCAGTTATGAACCAGCCGTGCAGGGATGAGGAAGCTGTCATCCACATGGCAGGTGCTGCAGTAATACCATCCACTGTAGCTGCACACCTTGGCTTTCCCATTGGACAAACCTATGGAGCGCTGACAGCCTAGAGAAGAGAGAGGGGTACAAGTCTGGGTTTGTATATCGTGCCAGAGGTACACACTCAGAATGGAGTCAAAAAGGTAATTATTCCTTCATCTGAGGCCCTTTTAAAATTTTATTTATTTTACCAATGAGACATTTATCATTCTCTAAAAAACTGGGGAATAAATATCAGTATTCTGAACTAGTACTGAAAAAGCACACACTAACTTGGGCATCTCTGATGAAGAGTTCAGACAGCTGTCAAAGGATACTTACCATTTCTCAAGAAACAAAGGCAGAAAACTTACTTCGAGACACTGGGCATTTAAAAGCCATGGACATCTGAAAAGCATGCCCTGAAGACAGAAATCACCAGATCACAGAAGTACTGTGAGCTTGCTCCAGAGAGCTCCCATTTTCCCCAAAACAGAACGGACCAGTATTACCAGTGTGGAGGAGCACAAGCCAGATCCTGCTGACAGCCAAGGCAGGATGCTGACTTGGCAGGTAGGATTCAGCCACAGAATTAGCACAGCCAAGGCAAACCACAGACAGACCATGAGTAATAACTGTGAGCAGCAGTCACATTGAGAATGAGTAGTTCTTGACTAGCAGCAGTGACACAGCCCAGTTTCCAGCAGGTTTTTTTTTTTCCTTACGATTGGATTACCCTGTGTCTTACAAGGTCTGAGGTCTGCCTGTACTTTTTTCACAGCTGGATCCCTTGCCTCTTCCCATGCCCTCTTATGTGGAGGCCCTGGGGTAAAACAATGTATTCAAAAGCTGCTTTAGTTAGAAAGAACTAATGCAGAGCTCTCCTTCACCTGACCACCTGTTTTCACAAAACACATAAAAACTCAATATACTGGATACCTCTGTCTTTAAATAGTGACTAAAATGAGCCAACGGGTTCAATTAATACTAGAGTGGGTGGTTAAAGACAGACATCATGGTCTGCTCAGGAAGCGAGGCTAAAAATGTTTGGGTAAGATACAAGTAAATGTCTGTGGTTGTTAATAACACCTGTTTGACACAGCACACACAATGGTATTTCTGCTTTTCCTTCAAATGCCAGTGTCCCTTTGTAACATTTACAGCTACAGCCGCAGCACTAGAGCTCTGCTCCAGCACGTGCTGTATGCTCAGATGGTCTCTGCTGCAGCAGATGGTCTCTCTGCATTAGGAATGTCAATTAGCAGAATCCTTGTACATCACTTTTACAGCAATTGGTTAAACAGAATTTTTCAGGTAGAAGCCAACTGACTGACTGCTTTTGTCAATATAACTGATTTAATTTAGTGTAATATGTAACATCTCCCATTGAAGGCATCTTTTCTCCCCAGTAGAAGTTATCCTGATTTGAGGAAAGATTGCAGTTCAGCTACTCTAGGCATATATTGAACTCCTCCTTCCCCACATCAACTGATGTTACCATGTTCCCTCTGCTCTAATCAAAATAATTACAATAACCGGACCAATACACTTAGCTCACTTCCTCCTCTTCCACAGTCCAGAGCTATTTGGCCACTGATTCCCTGCAATATGCACTATTAAGTGAATCAGTGTGGGACATGTCCTGTCTCCATCTCTCTTCCTCCTCCCCTTTTTTCTGAAGCAAGGATATGCAGTTTCTTAAAATAGGCAAATACAGAAACAGGTCAGTTGATTAAACAGATAATTATGTCAATGTCTCCTCCTTTACCCTTAATTAGACCAGAGCATAAGTAAAAACATATATCTCAAGTGGTATAGCTCAACACACATACTGTAAAAATGTGATCTCAGCTAATAATCAAATAGAAACCTCAAACATTATGACAGTAAACTATTATTATTGTAGAAATATTTTTTTGTATGGTAAATATTAGCAGCACCTTTTTGTAAAGCAGTATTTTTAGGGCAGAAAGAATGCAGGTATCCCTTTTATAAGGGCAAAGTAAATTCAAGTAATTCCGTGGGGTGTTACTAAAAAATATGACCTATGCCTGTGGCTTGGGAAACAGCTTAGAAACCAACAACTTCCCATTTCACTCAGTGCAAAGCATGCATTTTCCTGTTTTTTCTCTCATGTTTTTTTCTCTTCTTAAAAAAATGCAGTTTCCCCAGTAGTCAGTTAAAAGTTTCCATAGGTTCCTGCTCCACTATGCTGTTATGAAGTCACACCTGGTGGTAAGCCCAGTACCAGTGCCACGTAGTACATATAGAACTATTTTTTTTGAGTTTTTTATTGCATTCATACATAAAGGTGAAGGTTTTGAACAGCTGAGACATGAAATACCAGTCCTGCTTGTCTAACATGATACTCATCTGACTACTAGCCCTGGAAGATGCTTGCAGAAGGTACTCAAGGAGCCCATGTTTTTAAAAGCACAACAGAGGCGATTCTTGCCCCTTTGTAAAGGAAACAGAAGTATGCCCACTCCTCTCCTCACGTGGCAAGGTGAAGAAATCTAAGAAAGAAGGCATTCCCCTTGTCGAAATTAAATGGGAACAAGCCCTCAGAGAGGATGTTTGTGTCAGCAATACCTCAGTAAAGCACGTTCTCCTGCGCCAGCCTTGCTAAGAGAAGCGAAGGGTCTGAATCTCTCTCTCTACTAGCTGCCTCTGAATTTCCTATCACTGAAAAACGCCGAAGCATCTGCCTGGATACATCAAATAGCTCCAGCTTCAGCTTTCATTGCATACAGCCATCACCTCACCTTAGATAAAACAGAGACTACTAAATTATGTGCGTTTTCTAGCTCGATGCGTTCGGACTAGCTATGAAGTACTAGTGGTAAAAAGCTGTGTCTGAATGTGAATGAAGTCTCCCAACTCAATGTCATTGTAACCCTTTTATAAACATTCCCCACTAGCCAACATTTACTTGTCTGGAGATGAGGATGGGACAGGACTCATTGATTTTACCTAACTATCACTGTGTACTCCCCGAGACTCTACAGGCTGCTAGTTTGTCTCAATGCCCTATCTCCTATGTGTTACACTGGAAGCAAGAATAAACTCAAGTTCAATTTGAATTGCAAACATCCTAAACTAAAACGTTTGCAGTTGAGAAGTCACCATTTTAAGGCCTATTTTCTTGCAGCTCCTGGAGCCAGAAACTCATTCCAGTCCACTGAGTTTTCTCAGGGGAGAAATGTCAAAGCTGGGGAGGCTTCTCTCCTCCTCTCCATGTCCAGCCCATAAGAACTGAAAGAAGGCCTCTGGGGTGAGAAGGATCTCAGCAAGCAATCTGGGATGCCCTTCATCTTCAGGAAGTAAGATTTTATGAAGCAGAGAAAGTAGAAATCCCTACCCAAGCAGCATGCATTGCTTTCTCCCTTGTTACAGTCCTTTTCTGAGCCCACATTTGTTTCCTTGTTCCTCAGAAACACATTTTTTACACAGAGTATTTCTCATTCCTCTTCATATCCTCAAGAAATCATATTCTGCAAAGCTACATAACAGTTTTATGGCTGGATTTTTTTTAGATGAGAATGTGGAACAGCACCCACCTTATATCTTCCCCTACCTTACAGGCTTTACTGTTTGAAAATCACCATCTTTTCCATCCCTATCTGTTGTGATTCATAATGATGGCTATTTCTACAACCCTTTCAAATCAAGTTATCAAAGCACTGATTTTCTTTGAAGTTATGCAGTTCAAAGTGATGTAGTGTGACAAACATATTTCTGTGGCATAGACCACTTAGGCTACTTTGTTTTTTAAAGATGGAAAAAAGTGGGGCAAGAATGAAAGAGAAAGAAGAGGAAGAAGGGATATCTATTTGCTTAATTCCCTTGGAAATCCTGCACCTGGACATTTAGGTACATAAATTGCCATCGTATTTACCAGAAGCAAAGCTAGTACTGATTCCTGGCTTTAAACTCTTGAGCAGGATAAACTCTCCCAGCAGGATAATCAGATGTAGCTGACCACCTCAGAGACTGATAACACAATTCAACACATAGCTTAGGGTTTGGGAAGGGACCGTGTTTGCAGAGAAAACACTTACTTGCCTATATAAGTAGACAAAGCACCTGACACAGAATGGAGGAAAAAAGCAGCACAACTTTCACCAAGCCTCTCACCTATTCCTAATGCTCACACAGAATATTATCTATGTAACACCTCTACAAAGGTCTGGCAAACCCTGAGCCTAATGCAAAGAAAATACTGCAATATTTACTAGTACCCCAAATCATCCCTCCCTATCTAAAGAATGTTATAGAGCAAGCTACAGAAAGAAGTGTAGCTTTAGATATACTGTTAGTAAAGTGAGGAAAGGAGTAATCCCAAACCTTTCATCACAGAAAATATAACAAAACAGCCTTGGAATCAAGGAAAGAAAATAGAGGTTAGAAAAAAATAGCAGCAAGAAAGTGCTGTTGGACACAGATGAACCTCTCCCAACAATGTGTCTGTGAAAGAAGCAGGAGTATTAATAACAAGAGGCTCATGCCCAAGTGTGAAGACTTCAGAAGAAACTAGTCAGAAGATGAGGTTAAGAAGTTCTAACAAGACCCTCTCCTTGTCTTAAGGTGGTGGTCTAAGGAGGAGGAATCCAAGACACTTCAATATAATTCCTCTTCTGTGAAGTGTGGAAAACAATTTCTGCTACTTTCAAGGTGTTGCATACTCTTGTGGTCAAGGAAGACACACACAAACTACTCTTTATCCAGATATCTTTTTCTTTAATCTTTTAGCAAGAAAAGACTGGAGTAGCTCCAGTGAAACAGAGAAAGTGGAAGACCAAACTAGAATCAAGTACACAACTGTTTTCCTTATTCAATAAAGTTCCTTGCTTGGTATCAGGAAAAAGCAAGTCCCTTGTGATTATGTGCTATAATTAAATCTGTGACAGATCAGCTTAGAAGCTAATTAATTTAGAAACAACACAAAATATGAAGAAAATGACCCACAGACTTCAAAAGGCTTTCAGCTTGATAAAGGCATAAAGCAACTAAGCAAAAGGAGCACAGCAACAAATTTTCCATGTTAGATCAGGCATACAACATTGCTCTATCTGCTCAGCACAAACATAATGTGAGAATTACTTCAATTGCTTGCCTTGTGTTTCTGTGCATCTCTTCCAATTCATTCCATCATGAGAAAACTCATATTCACAAGGAAGATGCAGTAACAATCCATCTTAGTTCTCCCTCATGCCTACCCAGGTTTGAATTTTCATGACATTTTGTCCTTTTCCCACCATTACTTTCTTTCCAAAGCAATTTTATTTCTAAATAAATAATTAAAAACTTATAAACCTCCAAAGTCTGACTTTACTCACCTTGCCTGTATTTTTTCATGAGCTTCTTATGAATTTTAAAAAAAGAAAACAAAACCTTAACAGATTAAAGTCAGAAATTTTTCCATGTAGAAACCATGTGGGTTTGACCCTATCAAGTTATAATTACCTAAGCAATATATAAACCCCACAGTATTTATGGCAGTAATGTACAAATCCCAATTTAATTATAAACTACATCAGCTTTTCCAGAAATAAGGAAGAGTTCACTAGTCCCCAACTCCCAGACTCATTTTTTTTTCAAACTCCAAAGGATGGATCAACCATTCTAAGTCAGTGGAAACCTTGACTATTAGCTATAGGTCAGGACTAAGTGCTAACACAATAGACTTCCTGACTTTGTTAGTACCATTTGAAGATACAATGCATAGCTCTTCCTCTCTTACACATTCCAGCTCAGCTGACTTAGCCTAGCCAGTGTAGGCCTGGTGGCTACAACAGGCTGTAGTGTGGGATGGGGAGACTGGCCACTCCAGAGAGTGATCCATCCCACCCTGCTAGAGATGTTTCACAGGCAAACTGCCTCAGAGCACCTCTCCAAGACAGATGAGATGAATCGCTCCCTAGGCATCCAGGCTTTCTTCCAATTAGCAAAGATTGGATTAGTGCAGACATCCAATATTTAGAGGCTGGGGATAGGTGAAGTAAACATCTTTTGTATCAGTCATGCTAAACACACAGAGCTGTGACTTTCTCTAAGAAGATGAACAATCAAGAAAAAGAAAAAATCACTGTTGGAAACAAGCCAGGTGATAGCACATATGTGTGCACACAAAATATTCTGCATGTCTGTATTACCCTTTGTAGAAGATAGCATACAAACATGCTGCAGGTTACACAACTAAATTCTGCCTTCCCTATAAAACTAATGGTAGTTAAGCCTGCAAATGTAACACCAAAAAAACCCTTAAAAGTCAAAGTGTAAGCTTGTACTTTGCATATATAAATCAAGAACAACCAATAAATGAGGGCCAAAAACCCTAGCTGTGTGTCACACAGCAGCAACAAAACTATACGTTTGGACACTGGCTTCTTATTTGGTTGGATTTCCTCATCTGAATTTCACCAGGAAACAAGTTTTTATCTTTATTGTCAAACTCTGAGAAGGGCCAAAATGACATTATTCCCTTACTCTGAGAAAATTATAAACAGCTGTGAAGACATGCTTCACACACAATTATAGTTTGTGACTTTTAACACATGGCCAGTTTGCATTCTCTTATTGCATGCTTTCAAATCCTTTCTCTGCACTCCCAAGATAATAGCACTGAGGAAGAACACCATAAACCTCAAGCTAATTTCGTATTCTTTCCCCCATATCCTTATAGGATTATTCTCTGCAGTATCTGATGCTTTGCTGAGACTCTGAAGTGCTGCCTAACAGAAGGGAATGGGAGCTACTATGGAATGACTTATTGGTAGGATTCAGCAATTCACCTGCTCTTTAGTTGGGAATGGGAACTGAACACACTCTCTGGGCCAGCTCTTGAAGTCTGCTTGACAGCTATGTGTAAGAAGATAACATGAACATAATTAATAATGGTATTCCCATTCCTACAGTTGATCACACTCATGCTTGATTCCATATACTGAGAAGGTAGACCAGAGAACAGAGCAAAGACCAGGTCAGCCACTGGTGTGATCAGTGCATACACTGGTGCCAGGTCATTCAGCAAAAACAGTCTCTACTTAACTCAGTTTTCATTTCTGCTCTGCAGTTAGTTTTCAGACCACCTACCCCTGCACAGCTCACTCATTTACTTACACTGAAAGCTACCTGGTTTGCAGAGTTTCATGTATTTGATACAGCATTAACATACCTAGAAATAACCAGCTGTTGTTTCCATTTGAACGCACAACTAGTTTTATATCTCCTTTTAACATGAGGAACAACTGTGCAGTAAGTGTGGTTATGCATTTTTGCCAATGCTATTTGGCTGAATTTTTTCTCGGTCACACGTCACTATAAAAGCACTACCTTGGGCTTATGAACTATTCAGATTGACACAGCACATGTGTGTATGTATCAAAGACTACAGACATTGCAGAAGGCCAGGCTGAGAACCTAAACCCTTCCCACCAGCCGGTCTCTGGTTTGTTCTGTAATTTCTTTTACCTTGCCCCGATTCAGTCCACATGTAATAGTTTTGCTAATAATACATTGCTTGGCATGTGATAGAACGGGGGGGCCCTGCCAACATGCACACAAATGCCCTATTTTTGCAGCAGTGGACCCTCAAGCAGCCATTTTCCTTCTGTATTTATCCCTCAAGGCTGCACATCTGCATGGATGCTCTGATGCCAAGCAAATGCACAGCACACATTGCAGGTTTTTTTCCAGAGAAGCATTAAGAGGGTCCCCCTGTGATGCTGGCTTCTGTGAAACCTGCAAGATTCACACATCTCTGCTTCCTCTTCTTCTCTGTCAAATTTTGTTAAAACAGTCAGGTAGATTCAAGTCTTACGAGGCAAGAATAAAACTGTGAGCAAATAGCATTGGAACATAAGCTTTGCTTTCTTAGGAATCTAAGTTAACAGTCATGTTCCAAACCAGTTCAGGGATCTGGTATAAACTGCAGCTGTAGAAGAAGTGTCGTGCAGATATATCCTGCCTGTGCCTTTCTGCAAAGGCAAGGCCTTTGGAAGCAAAAGCTGCTTTGACTGATTTAAAAGATGCTAGCCCAACAAATAAAGCTATCTAAGGCAATTCATGAGGAATCTCTGGGCTCTCCAGAGAACTCTGTATGTGTCAGGATGTTGTATGTATGTTGGAGTTTTCATGTTTGAAAATACTTCCTTTTGTCCAGGTGCAGCTTTTTCCATCCCAACAAAGGTGAAACTTGGACATTTAGACTCCCTGGTTTGGGCATTTTTTTCTTTGAACTTTATGCCAAAAGATCCATCAAGACTAGTTTCACATAACGGACAAAAAATTCCCCAGGCAACCAAGAGTTCTTTGAGGGAAGTGGAACTAATACCTACTGCCCATAAGCCAGGAAGAAACAAGGTATAGCCAAGAACAAACAGCCTAAGCTGATAGTAGAGACATGTTCACACACAGCAGAATTGAGCTCATAACAGTACAACAAATAAGCACAAGAATATTCTAAAAACCTGCAGAGTTGTTCACAGAGACAGATCAGAGCAATGGGGTCACCCATCCCCATACAGGCAGCACTGGTATCTGAGGCACCCTTCAAACCAGCAAGGAGAAATATTTAGATTCATCAGCCAAGACATTTGTATCAGCAGTTCTGCTTGCAGGGCTGAGACAAAGAAGTCACTAAAACACCAGCTGAGGATTGTGAAGTGCACATCAGGGCACAGGACAGGCACAGAACTGGTCAAGTACTCATCTAAGCTGCCCTTTAGGGCAGCAGCAGGTTCACTCCAAACCAAATCCCATGAAAGGGAAAATCTCACTCTGAAGATGCCAGACAAATCTCAGGAGTATGAAGGACCCAATTTCTACCAGCTTACACAAAGCTAATAGTTTTCACTGCTACTTCCTCTAGTCAAGCCATCCTAAAATCAGACTGAGGAACTCACTGACCTTACCAGTGAAGATTAAATAGTGTCTGTGATTGCAACTGATCGCTGATAAACAGGTTTAATCAACTCAAACATGTGGTATCTTCCAATATTTTCCAAAAAAAGACCTGTCACAGCAAAGCACTGGGGACTTGCAAATTTGAGTTTTGAAACATGTAGGTCTGCTGCAAATAAAGTACCCTGCTACACAAATTCCAGTCACCCTTGTCTGGAAACCCTCCCTCCACTCCTCCCAACAAGTGAGTGACCTTGTTCAGACATTGTATGTTTTCTTAATACTAATTCAGACCATGTTTTTTTCTACTCAGTTGGTTTTGTCTACCAGAGAAAGAGTTTAGAAATATGACTGTTAGCAGTGGAAGTTTTACTTTTGAATGAATAGAAACCGGGCCTGAAAGTCACATACAAGACTGAAAGACTGTGGCCTAAAGTGAAGATACTTAAACAATAAAACCTTTACAGTGCAAAACACATTCTTAAGGGATTTCAGAGTCTCAAATACAGGGAAGGCAAAAAGCTGCTGAACCCTTGGGACAAAGAGATCAACTGAAATGAAACCAAGCACAAAACAAATACAAATACTTAGGAAAAGCACAATCCTAAAAGCCCTGGACAGGTGAGAACAATTGTTGTTTGGAACTGAAAATGCGACAACAGTGTCAACAACCTTCCAAAGAACCTTTTGGTATTTATCATTGTGCTACATTTTCTAAGATTTGTCCCCTGGTATTTTTATTTCAGTGACATGCTACAAATAAGTGAGTGTGTTGACAGTTCACAAAGTATTTGCTAAATTGCAGAATGCTTCTCAACTATCCGTATTTGAGAAGTTTCAGCTATATGGTTTTTTGAGAAGTTGAACAAAGTCAATATTGCACCTGACCTGGCTATTTTGGCTGGTGTTTTGTTTTTTGGGTTTTTTTAATCACACTTGCTGGTTTGCAAGCTCCTAGGAAAATACTGTCTTTTCACTGAGGGGCAGCAGGGAGAGGAAAGAACTTTTACTGCAGTAGGGGCTGGTTTCAGACCAACAGCGTGAGCTAGAGCAGAGGCTGCAGGAGCTGGGCATGTTGCACTGGGCTGTTGCCCAACAACACACATGATCACAGCACTAGATGCAGAATGACTTCTTGAAGGACAGCAGCTTTCCACCTGCTGCTCTGTTTGACAGGGCTGCAAGCTCAGGAAGTAGTCCATTTACTAACCTTGGCTTCTCTGCACCTAGTGTTCAGCTCAGCCAGCCAAGTCAGTGGAGCTCTAATAGCAGTATTTATCCTTTTGGCAAGTGAGGAGACATGGAGAAAGCAGGGAAGAAAAGACAGAAGGCATCCCAGAAGAGGAGCAAGGAAAGCCACACAGACAAGTGAAAGGGTGCAGAAGGCAGAAATTCCCACATCTATTAGGACTTGCTGTCTAAGTAACAGGAGTACCTGGAAGACACAACTGACTTCTCTGGAAAAAAATGTTTGTTTTAATAAAGGATAGGGAGAAAAGAAGATGAAAGGTGAAACAGAAGAGGGACATAAAAAAAAATAGGAGCTGTGCAAAAACAGGAGGCAAAGGCAGAGGCCATTTGTCTTCCCCATCTATGGAAAAGCGAATGCACATGACAAAGAAATAGAGATAGTGAAGGGCATCGGAGGATACTTGCTCCTTATAGACCTCCAGGAGAAATGACTGCCTTTCCCCAGAAGCCCATGGATGGGGAGACAGGGACAGCCACTGGAGTGCTCACAATCAGCTACTGCTGTCTGCAAGACACCGCACTTGCCAAAGACATGCTTTCATGGAAGCTTCCTGATCCCAAATTTAGGATAACAGTTAAGGTATTTCTCTTAAATCCAGGTGAAATAAAGACATAAAAATTAACAACACCCTTCCCCCTAACAAATCATCCTAACACGATGCATGTCTCTCATTTCCTACACAACACAGAACAAAAAACCTGGCATTTACTAGCTTGGATCTGCAAGCAACTTCCACTTCACATCCATTCCAAGAGGAGGGTTAGGTCACTCCAAAGTTTCACCTGAGCAATGCTCTCAATTGCTACTCTTGCTCAGAATCCCAAACAATTCCCATGGGAACACTGCTGTATCCCAGCATCAGGGCAAGATCAAGCCTGCAGCTACATGAACAGAGGACACTGCCATTGCAGTGCCAGAAGTTTCTAGTTAACCCCATGTTCCACAATGTATTGCTGTTCCAAGCCAAAAATATAAATAATGGCTGCAAAGGTAAAAGTCTTTATAAAAAATCTGCCTCTCCACTGTTAATCAATGGCCTGTTCGTTCATTTCTGGGAAATTATAAGAAATAATGCCCTGCCCTCCACAGTAAGACAAAGAGTTAAAATGTGGAGGAAAGCTTTTGTATCTGCTGATCAAGCAAAAGAAAACTTTTTTCAAGCTGCCCTTCTGACTCCAGTGTATCAACAGTTCGTCCCCCCTGCCCCATGACTACATCTGACACCACTGCCCCTGCCTTATACCACGAGTTGAAAAGTGCTAGTCAGATTCCAAGATAAACTTGTCAATAGCAAGGCACAGACATTCACATTCTTCTCTACCTGCTTGTGAATGTCAGCTGTTTGTCTGGGAGCAATTCCTTGAAAAGCTTTTGCTGAGGGAGAAAAAGAAAGGAGGATGCAGAGAGCATTTCAAACAGAAAAAAAAATTGGGGAGGGGAACTCCACAAAGACTGCAAAGAGAAAATAAATTAAAAAAAGCCTGTCCCCATCAGGTCCTTCCAGCAACTTTCTTTATCAGAGGTTCATTGTCAATCAATTAGCCAAGGCAGCAGGGGTCTGTAGGAAGGGGGGTAGCTTGAGAGACAATGGTCTGCCCTCTTGTATTACTATTTAATCACTTTTCCTAAATAAATAAAGCAGCCCTGAGGTGCTGTCATGTCAAGGGAATTTATAACAAAAACCCCTTCATTTTTCATTGGTCATTACTTTTCCTTCTCTCCCACCCCTGCAGGACTAGAGAGGGTTATTACTGTAGCCTTAAGTTCCATCTTTGTGTTGCTTGCCTTTGATTCCCACTCGGACCTTGCCACTTTCTGGCACTAATTTGTCAGGCTGAACAAAGGAGGGATTTGTACCTCCTGTAAGGTCTCAATTAGGAAAGGCTTCTGCTGTATTATGTGCTATTGGGACAGGACACAAAGACGGTAATTACAGGAATTTGCACTAAATGGCTGAAGAATTCGCAGCAAAACTTTTCTTCCTTCCCCCCCCCCCATCTTTATCCAAGCTTACCCCTCCCAGCAGCCCTAGGGAAAATCGCTCTCAATGCCTGCAAGCTGTAATTACCAACAGCAGCCCCCTTAGGTTAAACAGCAGCCCTTGTCGGGAACGGTACAAACTGCCCCCAGGGAGCAAGGAACGGGAGAGAGCCTCGGCTTGCCCGTGTGCCTCCGAAGTCTCCTCAGCACAAACTTTTCTGACCCAGACACGTTTCCCCCGCTTCTCCCATTTATAATTAATATTATTCATTTCTCTGCACCGTGGTAACAGCTCCAAGTTCCGGCCAATTCTCGAAGAACAGGTTTAAGGGCCTCAGGAAATGGCAAAGGATCCACTCCCACATTAAGTGCTGTGAATCCCCATCCTCAGGGACAGGGAATCCCAGTGACTGGCTTCTCACAGACTCTCCACAACACACACTTCTCTGCACAAGAGCATTTGTTCAGTCTGGCAGACTATAAGGAGACGACAGGAGCACTGAATGCCTCGTGTATCAGGAAAAGACATGCAACCCTGACACAGTCAGAGCACTTAATTTCTGTGATGAATTCATGAGTAGTACAGATCAATTCTCCCATGTTTAGGAGAGAGAATCCACCTTTTCCCACAGAAAAGTCTGCTCCCCTACTACATAATGCAAGACTAAAACCTATTTCACATTGGAGACATGTATTTTGTTTCCATTCCAGGGCCTGATCCTACTTTAGAAGAGGTCACTGAAAATGTTCACTTGAAACTCTCCTGAACCTCAGTCAAGAGAATGAAGCAAAATTTAAAAAATTTTCCTGTACTGAACTTTGAATTAAAAGAAATGAAGAGAAAGGAATATAACTTTACTGTCACCTGGGACACTATCTTAAAATGAGGCTGTTAATTCTGCTGTCTTCTTGGGTTTCACAAGACTGTCTCTTGGGTAACACACTGGGACCTATTTTGAGGATACTTACTTGAGCCATTCCCAGGGCCTCCCCACAGCTTTTACTCTCACAACCACCCTTAAAGTTAAGACATGACCATTGTCCAATAGGGTTCAGGTAATCAGCTACCACAGGACCCGGGCACCTTCAGCTTCAGCAGGAGTTCAGCACATAAATACTCCTAGAAAAAACTGACATGAAGTGATGCAAATGTGGCCAAGAACAGACCTGAATTCAGGCAGAAGCCCAAATACTGTGACCAAATCGATAATTGCAATGAGGCCAACCTTCCTGATGCTCTGGCTGCCAGGTGGGTGGCATGCACTGTGGAGAGATGAGCAGGAACATGACCTGCAGGTGACTACCAGAGGGTTGAACACAGTTCATCCACACCCAGTTCTGAGGGCAGTCCAATACTTTTAGAGCTCACCTGTGTGGTTCCAGAGCAACAGGACACCCCCACTACAGAGCACAGTGGGAAGAAGCAGGATCCTCATAGCTCCCACAACACAAGAGAAAAACCCATCAAAAGAGCTGTTTCTGATAGAGCTGACAATTTCTGAGTGCAACTAAGTGAGTCAAAGACTATAGAGTTTAGGCATAACGTGCCAAAAATTGCTCCACACAGGTGCCCTTGCTAAAGTAAAGTGACAACAACAATGCATTCACACCATACCTCTCTATTTTCACTTCATTCCCAAACTAGATCTTGCCTAGGACTAATGTCAGACAACAAACGAATTCAAACCCCTTTGACACTGACCACCTTTACAGTGTCCTGGATCAAGAAAATACCTCAGCCACCCCACAAGGCATCCACAGCCCATGTAGTGGTTTATGTGCAGGATCTAATTTTTAGCACTGGTAATCCAAAGCAGATGAACCTCTGAACATCCCATAGACTTTTATCCACATTTTACAGACAGCAAAGAAAGGCTAACTATGCCTACAGTGAGAGGCAGGGAACAGCTGTGTGCTGCTAGAACACATACGTGCTCTTTCAAGTGATTTTCTTTTCCTGCAGAAGGGGAGTAGGTGCAGATGTTGTAGCCTGGTTGCTTACCTGCACACTTGAAGCTCTGAACTGTGAGCCCTCTCTCTAGAGACAGTGTGGTCAGGATGCTCAGGAAGCTGGTGGTCACAGACTGGCGCTTGCTCTTTCTAAGATCACTTCCAAAGGGCCGATCTCCAGGTTTGTTCCTAAGTGTGACCTGTGGGTTCTGAGTTAAACTTCTAGTAGCATTGGCTGCTGCTTTCAGCGCCTCCATCCACTCCTGGGCCCTCTGACGGGTCTCTGCACGCAGACGCAGGACATCTTGGGGAAAAATGACCTGAAAGCAAGAGTCACAGTCATCCTGAGTATCTGTCTGCACCGACAGGCACACATCAACATTGTAGCTCAGCAGAGGATCTTCATCAAGCCTACCAGGTTGGAATGCCATGAGATAAGACCTGTTCAAGACAAAAGTAAATGCCTTCCAGTTATTCTGGACAGTTAATCTGTAAAGAGTCCCTGATTTGAGAATATTTTGATACTCTTTAGTGTTTTCAGTCAAACTCATGGACAGGAAGAGCTCCATAGGCTTCTCTAATAATCCATTGGTTTGAGAAAGGTCACTGTTGTTTTCAGGCTTTGGCACATTCTCCAGTTTCTCCTGTTGTCTTGTGAAAGCAGGCACAGAAGCACGCACCGCTTCCCAGAGTTTCTGTCCCCAGTCCAATGTCTCCCACGAGGACTCTGTTTTCAGCTGTAGCTGTGAGTTGTCCGACAGGACAGTGTCCACCACCTTGGTTTCAATGCCACCAGTAACAGTGACCCTTTGAAAACGCATGAGTGGATACACGGTGGGAAGAGTCTGGTTGCCACTGCTGTCCAAGCAATACAGGTACAGTTTGTATGGGGAGAGCTCAGCGTAACAGGTTTGCCAGTAGCTGTCATTGTCTCTTCTAACTTCTAAGTATCCCTTCTTCAGAAGATTTGGGAACACTAGCTTGTGTTCTGGAGGAAACAAAGTGAGAACATTACCATTAATTATTTTTTTTAATTGTCTCAAGTCACTACAGTATTCTGGTTTATACATCTCTCCTTCCTATACAGAGCATATGTGAGGATAGGACTATTGATTCAGCTTTCATCTAATAGGTTGTAATTATCAAACACAAGCAGGAACTCTACATTTGAACCGATGATAATATAGCACTTTTTTACGCAGGGGTACCAAAACCCTCTACAGAAAGAGAACAGATAAACACAGGGACAGAGAAACAAAGCAATTTTCCTGAGATTATCCAGGAGAAAAGTAACAGAGCAACAAAACATTGCAAGTCTCCCAGAACCTAGTCCAGAAGTGGACAATACTATCAAGCAATCTACTGCCAGCTAAAATAAGATTTTGACAGTGAGAAACACATACAAATTAAAACCCCTTACCCTCCTTTTCTGCTACTTCCCAGGCTCAACTTCATGTTTTCACATACACCTCCTCTGCCTTCCCTGTCCCAACCAGCACAAAGGAAAGGAGAATGGCCCTTTCTGGTCAGTTCATCTGGGGCTTCTTCCTCCTCACACCTTTCCTCTGTTGCAGCATGAGTCCTCTCCAGGAGCTGCAGTCCTTCAGGTCAAACCTGCTCCTGCAAAAGCTCTCCACGGCTTCAGCTTCTTCAGAAAATCTCCACATTCTCCAGCATGGGGTCCCACATGGGGCTGCAGGGAGATCCTACTCTACCATGGTTCCCTGAAGGGCTGCAGCACCTTCTCCCCCTCTGACACTCAGCTGTTCCTCACACCCCTGTGTGGCGCTTTGCCCTTTCTGAGATGCAATCAGGCAGAGAGGCCCCACCTGTGGCTAATGGGCACAGCTGTGCTCTGTGGTGGGGCTGCTGGAACCACCTGGAACAACCCTGCTGCCAGCACCTGGCACCTGGACTGTCACAGGGAATGGAGAACTGTGCCCAACACAGCAGTTTCTTACCACATTTCACCATGACCTAGGACCAGAACATTTCATGCAGCTCTGTTTACTCCAGAGAAGCTTTGCTGATCTATGAGAATTAGGCTCAGGAGCAGCAGACAGGACTAAAAAAGGAAAGTAAGAGGCTGACCAGACAGACCCAAACACATACACCTGAGCATCTCAGCATTTCAGGTGCTTTGGAGCAGACTCTTTCACAAACCCTGGCCCAAGGCAAAGTCAAGGGGAATTTTCTCTCTTGAGAAAACCAGCCATACACAAAAGTCACTCCTGACACTAAAGTGATACAAATTTAAAAGGACTTATCTAAAGCATTTCTGAGTTTTAAAAAAAGGTCTGCCTGCAAAATTTGTTCCAATCTGATTTGCACCACTTCAGCCAACATACAGGCAAACATCATACTTTCACCTTGGGCTGGACATGGCTCTATGCAATTCAGTGGCATTCCCTGTTATGCTGTCATATCAGCTTGGCACCCCAAAACAACTTAGGCCTGAGGAACAAATTCTTGCTCCTATTTGAGTTCTACTTCACCTTTCCAGTAAGGAAGTACTGGTACCTGTGATGGGTCTTGACTTACAAACAGTGGCAGAATTAGCAGACACAAGTAGAGGCTTCTGCTTCAGGTTGTCCATCTCCCTTGGAGACTGCTATTCCAGACACAAGAGAAAGGTAGCCATGGGGGAACAGCCCCTCATGCCCAGTATAATTAGTTCACAACAAAATCAGCATCAATTGGCCTTAACACACAGCATTACAAACCCAAGCAATACAGGAGCTGTTTCACTCCAGGTTTGTGCCCTGGGGCTGACAGCCTTTGAAAGAGGCATGGGGCAGAGGGCTGGAGGCATAAAACATTTTCAGCGTCTCAGCTTAACCAGTTACGACTCATATTAAGAGGTCATGCTTTAACAAGATAACCTCAGAGTATACCAAGGATGTCTTCAACACAGAGCTAAGAGAATGGAAGCATCTAGATTTGATGAAGCCTGGAAACAAAGCGCTAAAAACAAGAATGTATAGAAACTACCACATCCCCGTCTGTACGGGGCTTTCTAGCTAATATGGCCAAGACTGCTGGCCAAGCTGCTCTCACCACTGCTGCCTAATGGCTGAGTCTGTCTATTCTCCCAGGGCACAAGGAGAGTCAGGAACTATGAGTTTTTGAGGGACTTAGTTACTGTCCAGGAGCTTCTGATACCTGATAACTTACACTGTTACCTTCATTCTAAGGAGATGCTCCCAAACCTTGGCTGAAAGCATTGCTGTAGTTGATTGTGAGTTTCATCTACGGGCATGAGAATGATTCAGAACAGCAACAGTGTAAAAGCTTTTGGTAGCTCTTCACTGAAAAACAACTTTAAGGATTTTTAAGGATTAAGTAGACAAGTTTTAGTTAAACTTATTGAACATATATGAAAATTAATTCTTTTATATACTTGATGTGAGTATGCAGACCTCATGGGGGTTAGAAAATTGAGGAAGGATGCTACCTCCCATTCATGCAAACAGAAAAAATGCACTTAGGTTTTGCCTTGCCAGCTCAGCCTCAGCTTCCCCACTCACTCATATATTCAGAATGGAGCCTGCTTTTAACACCATGCTCAAAGCATTACACCTACAAAGATTTCCTGCAGATATGGCTAAACCACAACATTTAAAAATACTGCTTACTTTGGCACTAGGTCTAAAAAGGTGAGTATCACTATACCTTGCAAACCAATAAACTACTTGAGAGTATTTGAGCTAAATATGAAAACTGAAAGTCTAATCTATAACTCAAAGTGGTAGAGAAAAAGCACACTTTGATAGCCCAAATGGATAGATATACACACACACGCACAGACTAAAAAAGAACCAATTTTGTTGCACATCTCTGGCCCTCACATTCATTAGTATTTCTGCGCTAACTCAAAAGCCATTAATTTCTCTGAAACCCACACTAATCCCTTTGTAGTACAGATAATGGGCACCCTTTCTAGAGTCATCTTCCCTTTATTAATCCAATCAGGGAGGCAGCGCTTCTGCAGCTCCAACTGCAATCTCTCTCGCTTCCATCAAGTACAGATGACAGTTCAAGCTTCTCCATAATAAGACAACTCGTAACCTTCCCCCACCACCCCTCCTTCATCTGCACACAGGTTTGCTTGTCTTTTGTTGGGTTAGAGAAAGGCTATCTCTCTCTGCCTTTCACAGAAGCACCCGTCTCCCACTCCTTCCGTTCAAGCTCCCATGAACTGGCTCCAATGGTTCTTGCTCTAACTGGGACAGAACCAGCAGCCAACTTGATTAACATTCAAATGTCTCATATTGTTTAGGTCAGGACAATAGGTGCTGGCAGAAACAGGTTGAATCCATATGCTACACATACACACACACACCTTTCTCTCCTCGACTTGCAGTGTGCCAAATATCTTTCTACTCAGAGAGCAAATGGTACCATTTCTCCATCCACTTTCCAAACAGAAACTACATCTCTTTTCCTCCTTACAGAGACAGGGAGAGTAAATTGAGGAAGAGTAAAAAAAGGGAAATAATCACAGAAAATGGCCCACGCCTGAGCCATTTGGAGTTATAATTTCAAGGGAAGAGGGGGAAGAAGCCAGCAGAAAACAAAGACTCGCAGACAGAGTAGTATCTTCCTCAGCATCCCTCCTGCCCCTTGGGAGCTGCCCACTCCTCCTGGCTAGGAAACCCATACCTAGCACACACCTACACTTCTCCACACTTGGGGCAGCTGGTGCAACCAGCACCACTGGAGAGGGAGCCCAAATGTTGTCTCAGCATGTCCAGAAGATATATGCTCCTGAACAACTGACTGTACTTGCATCTCTGTTGGCACGGAAGGAAAACTTGTCCACCAAAGCATTTCTAATGACAGTAATACCAAGTAACTTGGAAAAGAGCAGAAGCAGAGATGCCTCATTTCTGGGGACTTTGTCTCTTCAGGTGGCACTCCTCTCTGAATTCTCTAATGCTTCGTAAGTGATGGGTGTAAGTTACAGAGTTTATGTCAATAGTCCTCCTCTCTTATTTTCACAAAACTTAGCAAACACTTTTGGGACCTAAAATGCTCTCAAATTG
Source organism: Calyptomena viridis (assembly GCA_013390005.1). NCBI lineage: Eukaryota > Metazoa > Chordata > Aves > Passeriformes > Eurylaimidae > Calyptomena > Calyptomena viridis. The sequence continues at coordinate 572,856 of WEIV01006667.1, read as the reverse complement.
GATTGGGCTAGTTGCCTGTTTGATGGGGTTTTGCTAGATCAGTGACAAACTGTGCCTCAGCCAGTGTGACTCGGACCCACAATGTCCACTATTTTTTCAGGGGACTACTACAGCAATGGGACTTGTAACTGGGTAGTGGTTTGCATTAATCTATATAAAGAAACAGCATCACTCCCCACCAGAAGGCCATTCACTCTTTTTCATCTTCCCTAGGCTTAGAGAAAGCAAAACCTGCTTTGAAAATGTTGAACTTCCAAACTCTTGATTTTATATTTATGTATTGCCAGAGGGGTTGGTTTAGCTGTTCTCCAAATATAAGCTCCTCTCTAAATAAATTCCCTAAACAGATGGATAAAGAACCCAAACAAATTACCCTTTACGTCTTTCCCTTCAGTTGTGGCATTGTATGAAAAACATATGAGAAACTCGGATGAAGTCTACAGGATCCTGGCTGCCCAACCACTCCATCTGATCCTTGTTGCTTCTCTGCAGCAAGTCAATCACTTGGATAGTGTTTGCTGAGCAGAGCACCAGCATCCTGTGCATACTGACACTGCCTGCACCAAGGGGGCACTGGAGAAGGACGTTGGATTCAGTCAAAGTGCAAGACCAATCCAGAACAGGACTCAACTCTGGCAGAGACAGAAGTACAATGACTTGAAAGAGATGGTTACCTATTATCACCTCAGAGACGCCTAAAACAGCAGCACTTGCAAAAGAAGTGAGAATATAAAATGAAGATGGGTTTGCTGATTTGTTTTATAAATCACTCAATTCAGCTTTAAAATGAAGAAAGATGGTATAAAGTGACTGTCAAAGCTACGGAAACAGGGTCAGTTCACATTAGGAAAGTCAGCTGACACCACTAAGGGAATTATAGCAACTAACCTGAAAATTCAGTTATGAAAGTCAGCACATCACTGGAAGCAATCAGCACTGCCCTAGGAGATGAAAACTCTGTTCATTAGCTTTATGGAGTGTTGTAACTCCAGAGGAAAAATCTCCATGAAGAATAAACCTTCCAACAGCTTCACACACTAACTCATCAGTGCTGTTTACTGTAATTCTCCTGCACTGTGAATTTATTCACTGTATGTGAGCCCCTCCCATCACTTCCCACCACACTCCCCTCTCCATCACCCTGCACACTCCCACAGCCTCCCAGGCAAGGGAGTGGAGTAGGTCACATTTCCCTTTGCTCAGCCTAGCCCTACTCTCTGCTGCTGCTGCTCTCTGCCAGGCCTCATGGCCCTTCCAGCTCGGAGGGTGCCCAAGACCAAGGAGCAACCAAAAGTGAGCCTGCAGTTAAGCTCTTAGAGAGCACCCAAAGGAGGGCAACAAAGATGGTGAAGGGCCTTGAGGGGAAGCCGTATAAGGAGTGGCTGAGGGCACTTGGTCTGTTCAGCTGGAGAAGAGGAGACTGAGGAGAGACCTCATTGCAGTTATAACATCCTAGTGAGGGGAAGAGGAGGGACAGGCACTGATCTCTTCTCTGTGGTGACCAGTGACAGAACCTGAGGGAGTGGCCCGAAGTTGTGTCAGGGGATGTTTAGGTTGGAAATTAACACACACACTTTACCCAGAGGGTGGTTGGGTGCTGCAACAGGCTCCCCAGGGAAGTGGTCACAGCATCAAGACTGACAGAGCTCAAGAAGCATTTGGACAACACTAAGGCACATGGTATGACTCCTGGGGATGGCCCTGTGAAGGTCTAAGAGTTGGACTTGATGATTCTTGTGGGTCCCTTCCAGCTCAGCATATTCTGTGATTCTGTGAAGTGATTCTGTGAAGTGATGCACTCCCTGATTTGTCCAGGGGGGTTAGTGGGGTAGTACCATTCAGCAGATCAGCAGAAGTCAGGTGATCTAAATTATACTGCCATTTGATCTTGGGCAAAGTGCTCACCTATCTTTGTCCCTGCTCACTCTCCTTATCCTTACTGTGTAGTGTACTTAAGCTGTAATCTCCTGGGAGAAGGGGCTGGCTCTTGACAGGTGCACAGACAGTTGCTGGCAGTTATGGACTCCCGTGGTGGAGGGCATCCAACTCTCATTCTATTTTAAACAACATTTTTGCCTCCTTAAATCTTGAAAGGTCTCAAATCTCTGCAGTACTGCTTACCCTTTCTTGACTACCTTTTAATGTTGAAAATGAATTGGCCACTGGGGGAACATCAGTTCTCCAATGGGCTTGATACCTTTGGGATTATTTCCAAGTGGTTTGAGCCTTCCTGCTTTCCAGAGAGGAAGGTGCAGAATTGTTATTTCTGCATATCTGCCTCTCAAACAGCAGCACCCCTATCTTCTGCACAACATCACAGATGCCATCCCAGTAACAATTAATGGCCTATTTTTCTGCCCTAGCTGTGTAGCTTCTTACCTACTGCAGACAAAGGACAGTGCTACAGGACTGTTCTGCAAAATCACAAATAACCCTAGGTTTCAGAAACTTCCATGGCAGATGGATTAGGAGCTAGGCTTTATCTGACCACCATGGGAGGGGAATTACTAAGGCTGCATGTCACACCTTCATTATTTCATGTTATGCAGGATCTCTAGCTGCTTCCACCTCTGCAGCAGCTCCTGTACCTGCCACATCTCCCCTTTCCAGTGTTTTTTCTTTGCAGCTCCTCCCTGAACAGGATAACAGCAGTGGCACCTGACAGCACTGCTCTCTCCTGCTCTGTGACCCAGCACCACAAACCTGCTCAGCACGCTCATATGTGTCACTAAATACCGCATGAGCCAATATCATAGGCACTGAGCTAACACCAGCCACCACTACTGCTTGAAGGTGAGGATATCAGGCAAACAAACAAACCAACAAAGTCTTGTATGGTTGCCAGAGTAAGAGAAAGCAGTGCTGTAAAATGACTCCTCAGAACTCAAGGATCACCTCCCATCCCCAACCTGTGAATCAGTGAATAGAGGTTTAGGCATTGCACCTATACACAAACACACTAGCAAAGTATGTAGTATGTAAAAGAGTTATATGAAGAGGGGCCCAAGCCTCTCATAACATCCCCTACACGAACTCTGAGAACAAGGTCATACCTTCAAAGTGTCCCAAATGACAGCTAGGCTCCAAACCAGATTAAAAAACAAAAGTGAATGGGCAGTGGGGTGGGGGGGGGATCGATGATCTTTGAGGTCTTTTCCATCCTAAATTATTCTATGATTCTATAAAAAACGAAGCAGCAGGAACAGATAAGCTCATAGTAATGGATACACTATGAGGGAAAAAAAAGCAAAGAGTTAATCTATGCAGCAACTGTGACAGCCCCAGAGAACTGGGAGACCTCTGCAGGCTCTAGAGGGAAGTCCTTTACCACAGTGAGGACTGACAGGACTGGCTGAAGCTGCCCTCAGTATCTCATAGCATGCACTTAATTTGGATTAAAGTTCTGGAAAGGGATGTCTTCACAGGCTGCAGCCACTATTACCCCTTCAATGACAGCAACAGGTGTTAGCCCACCTCAAAACACATTTTTTTGTATTTTCTGGAGAATAATTACTAATCACAGACACACATCTGCAAAAGCCACTTTCTTGCTTTTGTATTTCTCTTTTCAGCTCTGCTCACAGTAGCAGCAAACTCTATGGCAGGCTGTCTTGTAAACACAGAAGGAAGAAATAGCATGGCTACCTTGTAAAACCTGCACAGCAGCTGAACAGGTAAAGGAAACAGGTTAAAAGTGCATTTTCAGAGCACAGAAGCACAGGTACCTCTGCCTTCACACATCCTATGCAGAAAGGCTCTTGGAGGGCACACAGCAAGCACTGACAAGCTTGAGAAGTGAGCCCATAGGAATCCCCATGGGCCCACAGGTTAAACCAGAAGACTAAGTGCAAGGTGCTGCACCCGGGTCAGGATACAGGCCAGGGGATGAACAGAGCATGTGCAGCCCTGCAGGGAAGGACTTGGGGGTGCTGGTGGATCAGAGGCTGGACATGAACCAGCAATGTGTGCTAACAGCCCAGAAAGTCAACTGTGTCCTGGGCTGCACTAAAAGCAGCATGGCCAGCAGGTCAAGGGAGGGGATTCTGCCCCTCTGCATCCAGCCCTGGGGTCCCCAGCACTGGAAGGACAGACCTGTTGGAACGAGCCCAGAGGAGGCCACCAAGATTATCAGAGGGATAGAGCACCTCTCCTATGAGGAAAGGTTAAGAGAATTGGGATTCTTCAGCCTGGAAAAGAGAAGACTTCAGTGTGACCTAACTGTGGCCTTCCAGTACCCAAAGGGAGCCAAGAGGCAAGATGGAAAGGGACTATTTACAAGAGCCTGGAGTGACAGGACAAGGAGGAATGGATTCAAACTGAAAGAGAGTTGGTTTAGAATAGATATTAGAAATAAATTCTTCACTTTGAGGGTGGTAAGGCACTGGAATAGGCTGTCCAGAGAAGTTGTGGATGCCCCATCCCTGGAAGTTTTCAAAGCTAGGTTGGATGGAGCTCTGAGTAACCTGTTCCAGTTAAAAGATGTCCCTGCCCACAGCAGGGGTGTTGGAACTAGATGATCTTTAAGGTTCCTTCCAACCCAGGCCATTCTATAATTCTGTGATTCTACAAAATATCTTGTACCATTGCAAAACATAATTAAAAAAAGTGTGGGCTGAGCACCTTAGAGGTAGTGACTGCTACTGGGCCACGGGTAACTAGTGGGACAGGTTCTTCAGCCACTCTTACTAATTCATTTCCTTCCCCAGCTTGGTTCACTGAGATCCCAGAACTTGACCATACTGAGCTTCTTCTTTAAAAAGCCATTTTGAAGAGACTTTCACTTATGGCAGCACTGCACACAGGAACAGGACTTGTTCTCGGTACCACAGAGAAATTGTGGAATAGATGAGCTGTAAGATACCTGTCACTATTGTAGACAGTCTAAAACCAAGGTTTTCCTTCATGGGAATCTTTCAATTTCTGTTTTTCTGAAGAGTGCCATTATTACTATACTTCACAAAACTACTTTACAGATGCACATTCTTCACAGTTATAACTCACCGTTTAACATGAAATCATAGAGTTTATTGCACTCTAATGCAGGTTTGTTCACTTTTTCTGTATGGAGAAAAAATCATTGGATTAAGCATTTAAACAGTCTAAGTGTCTGCTGTGGGGCTGGGAATAGTACAATTGAACTCCAGTGCTACTATCAAAGCAGCATGCCTTGGGTACACACGGCGATGGGGTGACTGAATGCTGGGCACGATTGGCCTTAAGGAACCCCACATTTAGGAACACCTGTACACAAAGCACATTTCTTGCCTGTTCCTCTCCTGTTTATATTGTGAAAGTTTTTTTAATCGAGTTGTTCTTGACACAGATTTCCTGACAGGTCCTGCTATAGACTTGACTCTGGATACAGCAAGGCCCTTTTACAGCTTCCAGAGGGTTGATGCATCTCTCCCTGAGGTCTCATCTCCAACCAAAGTGGACTGGAACAGCTGAAGTGGGAGACAGGGCTGAAGGAGGACAACACTGCAGACAGCCCAGGTTCTGAAAGTACAGAGGTGCTCATCCAGGAGAGGGGAAAGAATGCAGTTTGTAGCCCTTGACTTCAAAAGCAAAGGTGTCCCAGCTCTGCATTTCTGAATAAAAGTCCTCTGTTTATCAAAAGGGGAAGAAAAACCTACTTCATTGTTTCCATTCATCATTTTGCTTCCTTTTATGAACAGTTGCGTTAGACTGTCTTGCACATTAGACTGTAAGGGAGAAGGGAATGTAATTTGCTTCACCCTAGACAGGTACAATGCATGAGACTGCACCCCAACATACTCTTTCAAGTTGCCTGAGCCCTGGACTGACAGAAGGGAGACCACCTTGGTCTCAGATTCTGCTGCTCAGCACCAGCTGGATTGGTGACTTGCTTCTTGTGGGTTGGGGATCCAGTGGCAGTTTGAAACAACTCTCACTGAATAAATACATGAACAGGTCTTTGAATAAATAATGATTCAAGTATTTCTTACTATAAACAGTATAAGTAACAGAAGCCCTTTCTTTTTCTGAGGGCTGCATGGGGCAACTAGGCCAAAATGATTAAGCTTAAAACACTATCAGGGACATGTATGGACCTTTAACAGCTAGATTTTAAGGGAGTTTCTGTGGGCATATAATGGTGTTACATGTTAAGTTAAACCCATGAGATGCCCAGGATACAACTGACAGAAGCTAAGAGCTCTGTCTCCAGACTTCTGGGTGCATTTCTGTTCTGCATCCCTTCCACAGAAAGAACACAGAACAGGGACCCCACTCTACAAGAAGTAATATATCTCCCTAAACAAAAATAACTGCAGGTGTATGTGCCTTTTTCAACCAAAAGCACCCTTCTTTGGGAAACAGCGAGTATGTTACAATATAACACAATAACCTACATCTTTGTGTATGTATATACACTTACATATACTTACAAATTACATATATTTATATATGCACACATCTCCCCAAACACAAACATTTAGGTACCTGCTTTTCATGCTCCAAAATAGCTTATTTGGAAAACCTAATGCAAAAAGATTGTTTTAACCTTAAACAGGCCAGCTATTCATAACTAGAGTCATTCCACCATATGCATACACGCACACTTTCACAACCCTTTGATTTTTAAATTCCTTTGTTAAGCCCTGCTTATTTAGATTATAAAAGTCTTTGTGGCACTAGCTGCTTTTCTTCTCCATAAGTTCCCCGTCTACTTCTGGCACCTACAAAATAAATCATGGAGATGGAGACACTGGGCCAGTGTTTCTGAAGCCCTGAGCACATCCTCTTTCAGTGCAGTGCTTGAGAAAGGAAAAAGTATCACTTGCTGAAACACTGCTTCACATGGCTCACTGGAGATGCCTGCCTCAATCTGACTACAACCCCTCCCTACCCCACACAAAGCTGCCAGGGATGCCTTAATATTGACAAGCACAGATCAACTGCTTGAGTTTCTGTTAATTGTTTATGGCCTGAACAGTCAGCATTTCTCAAAGAAAGAGAGCAGAGATCTCAGGCCTCACAGTAAAGCTCTGTATGCCCTCTTTTTAATGGCCACTCTTCATGAAAACTGCTTTTGTTTGGATTTGCCATTCTCTCAATAGATTTAGCATTCAAAACTTATTTTAGTTTGGGAAAATTTTGGGTAAGAAAATTTACCAGAAATACATAACAAATAAATTATTTTTTCCTGAGTCAAACCGAACAAAATAGAAGCAAAAAGTAAAACAAGCTTAGTTTTTCAAACCATGAAAGGAACAGAAGTCAAGATTAGTTTAAAAACTGATCCTTAGGCAGGCAGACAGACAGAGCCACATCAAAGACAACAGAACCATAATGATTTCTCTCCTTTCAAGAGTTACCTCACAGTTGCTTCTTGGGTGTTTTGCTTGTTTTTTTTTAAGATGGCAGCTCCTCTTTCAAGAGGAATATGAAAAACAAATAGGAAACTCCTCATATCAACAGAAACGAAAAAGCACCAGCACAAACCTGTGTTTCCCTGGACGTCCTCGCCCTTGGCTAATGCCAGGTATGAGAGCAGGGTGCAGTTATTGTCCTGACCAGGTGCAGGTGGCTGCTGCAGGGAGGTACCTGTGAAGACCACTCCCCAGTTTACATGGCTGATATCAGAGCGTGACCTGTTGTGTCCTGGTTTGAACGTGGAGGTTTCCTCATTCTGCACCAGGATGTCATTCACTGAGCGAGGCCTGTCTCTCCTCCGCTGGCAGATCTTGAAGATGTTAAAAGCTGTGGTCTCCCCTTCCCCTGTCCAAGCAAGGCTGTCAGCAGCTGTTCCCCTCTGCACCATTCGTTGGTCTTTGGCAGAGAATGTTGTCTGAGCTTTGGTTTCCAAGAGGCCATTTTTGCAGTGATCCCAGATGAGGCTACTTTTGGCTAAGGAGGCGACGTTCCTCAGGTTCCTGCTCTCTGTTATGTGATCAAATACCTCGTGTCCAACCAGTTCGGGGACCTCCTGTACACCATAGACCTCAGAGGGCTGCACAATCTTTTCAAGCTTAGTATCAAAACTATTGAAAAAGTCTTCAGTCACTTCCAAGGCAGGGCTAATGTCATCAACTTCAAGAGCCTCCATATCCTGTGCTGCCAGTGGCCCTGAGGCGTTGGGATGTGTTAAGAAGATACCACATCAATATTGAGAGGGGGAGCTTCTGCACATCTGTCCTTGGCACATCATTAACTTGGAGGTGGTGGGACAAATACTATCACCAACCACAATCCCCAGTGGTAGGAAGTAACCAAATCAACCTGTCTTCAGCTGGAAGACCTAATACCCACTGATCAAGTGGGCTATGGCCCCTCTATGAACTAAGCTCATAGTGATGAGGAGTACCTGTAAAGCAAAGCAAAACATCATGTCAGTAAGGGACTTTTCCCAGATAAATATGTTTAATCACATCACTCCTTTCACAGTCACAGTCCTCTTCATTTAACTTTCTCTTTCAATTGGCACCAACATTATCGTGTATGAAGAAACCCTTTGTGGTTTCTGTTGTCCACTGTGGGTGAACTCTGTGTATAATCACTTCTTGAACTGGAACCTGCAGAGAGCAGGATGGAGCACCAGATGACAGGAAGCCAAAGTGATACCATCTACTAAACAAGCTTTGGAAAACTGCATTGAGAGGCAGTACTGACCAACATCACAAAAGCAGCCACCTAGGGAATGCTTCATACAGTTTGCCTTGGGGTTCTAGGAAAAAGTTAGGAAACTAAGTGCTAGTAAAATAGGCCAATCAGCCTCAAATAGTTTGCCTTTTGTCCTAGATGGCTTGTACTCCCAATTTTAGGATACCAACATGAGTTTTACAGCAGCTATTTTGTCTACTTCTCTCCATTAACAGATCTGGGATATTTGCCAAATAAATCAATGCTATGAGGCTGCTGCAGAGCACTGCACATAATTTTTCTCTAGAATATCCTTGGGAAGTTAAGTGAAACCACGTGGCAACTTAAACCCCGAAAAGGAAAAGCAAAATATACCTATTCCTAACAGCAACACAAAATACAACATATCTTGCCCTGTCACAAATCCACAGATCTTTACTTCCAAGCTGCTGATTCACTGGGCCAAACATAAAGAACAGCAAGGAGCTTTAAGACTACAACTATTGAAGAGTTGTATTGACCCACCTAAGCTCACACCTGTGAGGAGGAAGGAAGGGGGCGTTTCTATTCCCTGTCATGCAATAAGAGAGTGTCTCATTGCTGACTTCTGGAGACTGGGCATTTGTGCCAGCAGAACAGCCCTTACATTTGCCAGGACAAACCAGAGTACCCAGAGCCTGTACATGCAGAACAGCCTAAAGTTTTGACCACATCTGCTCAAGTCCTAGAAGCAGTAAAGCTGCATTAGCTCAGAGCTCTGCCTAGATTAATACACTCTTAACAGAACTAATTAGCCCGAGCTGGGCTGATAATTAGCAGCTCATTAGCTTGTGAATGCTGCTGAAGTGCTACCAGGACCCATGAAGACTTACACTTAGCAGGAAAAAACATCTATTAAACAGCATCAAACACAGATAGTACTTCTATTTAAGGATTTTTTTTTTTTAATCCAGAACAGTCTATTAGCCTAACTCCTATTAGTAAAGCTGTTTAAATAGGTACTCTTTCTTATAGCAAACCAGAAGGAGGGAGAGAGGAGGCCAGCAGCCCCCCAAGAAGATGGCACAAACCAACCCACTCCACAATCCCCTGCTGGCTTCCTCCCATCCCCTCCCAGTTGTGGCCAGGCACAACACACTCGTGCTCAAAAGCAGCAGCTCACCCTCCCTCCTAACAGATCTGCAGTTCAGACCATGATCTCCACAAAGACACTCCAAGTAAATAACTTTCAAAAGCCATAACTAATCACATACACAACTTGGAAATGTCAAGCCCTTACACTGAGATCTTTCTCCCCTTAACTCTTTGCAAGGATTCACTTTGCTAGTTCACAGTGAATCAGGACTAGAATCGGCTTCAATAAATACATGTAGAGTAAGACTCTGAAGGTAGAGCCAAACCCACAACTATAAGGCTGAACAGTACAGATCTGGAGCTATTTCAAATGAGAACAGACCTGTGCCAGTTGATAGCAGTGGGAAATTAAGTCATCCTGAGCACATCTGCATCATCAGCTTAATGCAGCATGGAGTTCATTCTTGAAGCTCATATGCCAGCAACCCCAGAACAGTGTTCTGCTCCCTGTACCACAGAGCTTGGGAGCTACAGGAACAGCCTAAGTCCAGTGTCACACAACTGGAGCAGCAATCACTCCAGAAGGACTTGTGACATGCCACTGAAGCATTTCAGTGGTACCAGATACCATGTTGCTTTGTTCTTTATTTTAAATCATTAGAAAAGGTGGAAAGCAAGGAGGAAAATCAACACTTACATTTAACAGGTTCATTTATAAATGCTGGAAGCTTCAAGTGGCTGCACATTTCTCTGGATCATGCGAGACTGGAGCTATCCAGCAGCCAAGTACAGTGATGCCAAACTAAACTGACCTCATATCCAGTAGGATGCTGAATCACAAGGTCATGAGAAGATGACAGGCCCCCGCATCACACAGTTCACAAACTGCAGCATTCATACCTTCCAAACTAGTCTGTTAGCCCTGCTCAATAAAGATGTGAAAGGTGACCTCAATGGTGTCAGGCCCATCCTTTTCTACACCACCAAAAAGAGTTGTGCAGTAAATTCCACTAGCACTGGGATTCTGTGAGTACATATTCTCCATAAATACAATTTAGCATTTTCTGACAGTGGCACTCAACAAAAATTTAATTCAGGTATCTATCATCAGGATTTGATGTCAAGAGAAAGCAAACTGTGACATGGCTCCATCAGAATACTCTCCAGGAGGGAGAGCAGTGAAAATCACTTCCTTCATGTGAAAGGAGAAAAAAGGCAAACAATTGGATAAGTTAACTCCTTTTGAGTTACTATTAAATGTACTTCCTTATGTATTGTTTCTTGAAACACCTAAAATTTTCCAAAGACAATCAGTCTAAGGCAGTGAACAGGAAAGGGAGAGAGAAACATCAGCTCAAACTATTAAAGACTGCTGAAGTTATAAGCAATGACAAGCACAGATTTGTGCTCATCCAGGCCTCTGGGAACTAATCTTCCTGAAAAAAGGGTGCAGGAACATGCTGCCTTGTACTCAGCTGGACACAGTGCAGCAGCTGAAAAGCAGCTTTTCTGTATGTCTGCCTAGCACAGATACAGCTTTCGCCCACGACCATCCGGCAGACAGATAATTAATGTGCTCCTACAACATGAGTGAAGTCTTTACTATCACAAGGAATAGCTGCCCCATTACTCACATGGCTGAGGTAAACAGCAAGGATTTACTGGTCACGGCACATGGGACACTGCATTTCAGTTTAGTCAAGATTACTTCGCTTAGAGAAGCCACATGGACCTAACCTAGGTGACAGAACAGTCTGACAGCAGAGAAAAATCATGGATGACCAATGCCAAGGAACATATACCGGAAGAGATCGTTTCACTTCCTGATGTGCTTTTTTGGACCCTCATGAGCCAGAGAAAATATTCAGGCATTGCATGGCAAAATTTAAAAAGCATAGAAAAAGCAAGGGTAGAAGGTAATCTTGCAGGTGACATATACCACTACCACAGGTACCTGCTATGTACCCCCAGCTTTTGCTTTATGTATAGGACTGTTCATTCAAGCTCAGGCAGGAGTGAAAGCTAGAACCAGAGTGTGCTTAGGAACCAGTGACTGAAGAGATCTATTTAGCTCACCAATCCATAAAAAAGTATGTATAAAAGAAATACCTTTCAGTTTGGTTCTCTGAGGAAACAGTTTGTGTCACCATCCTGCTTATCTGCCAGTTATTCTCATTCTCTCTCTTTCTTTTGAACCGTACAGGTAACTGGACAGGAAACAAGTCCGAAGACTTGCAAGAAAGACCCTTCTGCTGCTAATGGAGATGCAGGCAAAACTCAGTCCTTTATCCTTTCTAGGAGGCCAGTTCCACCACATGGGTCTCTCTATATTAGCCATGGCACAAGTAACTAATGTGAGACTGATCTGAAAACATTGGGAAGCAGAGGGAGAAAGCAGGAAGAAAGGAGGCATCACACAACTTGATAATCGATCTTGTTGGTTTTGGCACTCACAGGACTTCTTTTCAGGACACAGGTAATAGAGACATATAACACAACAGATAAATAGGGACTTCCCGTTTTCTCTTGTATTTGGAGAGAAAATTAGAAAACAACAATCAATGATGTTCACAATCTAAGTCTCCAGGAGGAAATGCATAAATCACAGGAGCTCTCAGTCAGCAAAAGATAGCAAAAGACAGGTAACATTAAAAGTCTCCCAGGTTTCACTGATTCCTAATGACTCTTGGGCTGAAATTTCTGGCAAAGATTTGGGCTTCTGAGAATTTTATCTCATAAGCACAAGAGGAGTTTTACAAGTTACCTATATGCAAACAGAGAGCAGGTGCAGCCACTGCAGACCTTGTCCTATCCCCTTCTCAACACCCTGGAATCTGCTGTGGGAACCAGCTCTGCGTATCTCACACTGCATTACAACAGTGGGCTGAAACTCCAATGCCAACAAGGAAAACAAAAAAAGACATTCTTTCAATTGGTAACAACTGGGTAGCAGAGTAAATTCAGGAAGCCTCAGGGACCTTTATTTCTGTTTCAGTGCAGGCCTGGACCTCTACAGTCTAGTTTATGGGCTGTGACAAACCTGGTCTGAAGAACAGGTCATCTGAGAAAAAGATGGATGCACAGTCTCTTTGAATACAATCCGTAGGGGCTGGAGCATCTAGTACCTAATGAGCTTTTATGCCAGTCAGTCTGAGCAACCTCAGACAGTGACCTGAATACCCTTCCACAGGCACCTTGAACAGCCTACTTGTTTTGCTGCTACAGGGATTTCTGACTTGCTCTGTGGGTCACATCAGCCAAGTATTGCCCCAAATCCAAACAGGATGCATTTAGGTCAATGACAGTCCTTGAAAACCAGGCTCTGCTGTGCAGAATCCCTGAAAAAAAGCTATGAAGCTGAAGACTTAGATGCTACCTCCTAGTTAAGAAGCACACCTGGGCAGGTAGAATAGAGAACAAGCATGCACAGACTGTCACACACACAGTCTTTACCCTTGTCTACACATTGCTGGCACAGACTTCCTGCACAAAGAGCTGAAGAACTGACAGGGCAGGTATTGCAGAGTGCCCGTTTTGCAGCACCCCCCTGTTGTAACTAGATGACAGATGATACTTTCTTTATTTACAGTATAGCAATGCCTACTCTACAACCATTCTCCATCTTGTTCTGACCAGAAGCTCTCTCAAAGCATCATAGCATCCTGCTCTGTCTCCCAGGCAGAAGCCCCCTCTCCCTCAGCTGTACAAAAGCACAGAATGGTAACTGCACACAGGGTCCCCAGTCAGAGCCATTGTTCTGTGTGCCACCTAGATGTAATCAGAGTGGTTCCAAACACACTCTGAGTGGCTACGAATCCCAGGCAATCCAGTGGCCAGTTCTCTGAGCAGAGACTGAAAGCCGCACTCCTGCTTGCCTCTCATACTCATGTCGGAGAGGCAACTGATAACTAGGACCTTCCTAAGAGACAACTGTAGAGAGTGAGCATCAGCTGAGACACTGTCCCTGTGCAAGCTATCACATTCTCTTGTATCCCGGTTGTATTTTGTTCCCTCAGCACAAGGCAAGCCTTCTCCCCAAGTGATTCCAAAAACCCAGGTGACCTACTGCTGTGTACATAAAATGAGCAACAGAACACACAAACTTGTTAGATTCATCATTTAAATGGCTGGATTAAATCTACAGTACCTTGCAGAGAAGATAAAACGACAAGAAACTTTTCATACACAGAGGATCATACAGAGTTTCAAAGAGGTTACCATATGGTAGTCAATGGTTAGTTCAACATGGCCTGGATAATTGTCTTCAGACCACATTTTTAAAGCCTGTCCTCAAATACCTCTTTTCCCACAGATAAATTGAGAAATTAATTGCTTAAAATTTTCAGACTATCGCAATTTTAAAGTGTCTCACAAAAATACCTTTTGATTCATATTCCTGCACAAAACCACTGACAATATTCAAGAACAGTGCACCAGAACTGGAGAAAGAGACTTTCTGGTCAGGAATGCTTGGCTATAGGGCCTGGCACTAGAGAGGGTAACTGAATGCAAGCATAACCATTTCTGTGTTGCAAACCCACCTGTTTGCCACAGTCTCATTTCTCTTAAGGATGAAATTGACTGCCAACATTTATCAGTGAAGAAGAGCTCCCACATCCTGTCTGCTAGATCCACGGAGAGGCAAAGAGCAGGAAGAGCTGCAATTAACTTGGTTCCTAATTACAGTCAAGCTAAAAGACAGCAGTGATCTCATCTACACTACAGAAAACAAATCAAAAATACACAACTGAGAAAAGACGAAGAAAGATGTGAAACCAGGGAGGAAGCAGAATGCCATACTCTGTGAGGGGACGCAGACCCTTAGTGAGGATACACGAGTCTCACTCTGTGAAGCACAGATTATCCCCAGCTGCTGATCTGACCCAGGGCCTTTAACAAGGAAGCTCCCCAGGCATCCTCCCCTTGTGGGGAACTAACACATCACAGCTACAGAACAGCTCATCCAGTGATGAGCACACAGTAATGAATAATAAACAGTACTTAAAGTATATATTACCTTTAATTTAGGAAACAGTGATTAAAATGCAAGAAACACTAAACTGAAAAGCACACAACAGCCTGCTGCACCAGAACAAAGAGGATCCAGAGGGTGAGGAGGACACAGCAGTGGAGAAAGATGAACCACGTACAGCTTTTCTTTTCCAGAAACTGACAGCTGTACAACTCTCCTGAGATGTTTATCACCGACTCCTTTGCCTTGCAGCCATCTGACACATATCCCTCCTGGCTAGGGAGCACCACCAAGTAATGAAGGGCTGTATCACTTCCTGTGGCTGAGTAACCATCTGAAATCTCAGTAGCTGGACTGGGACTCCGGAAAGGATGAAGGACCCTTAGCAAAGAAAGGAACAGAAAGCCAAGCAGACTGACCGGAGGAGTCTCAGCTGATGGTGACACACAGCCCAGGCTGCAGCCCAGCCAAACCCGTCAGCTTGTGGGCACCTTCTTAGGTTACATCAGACTGAAATTCAGCCCACTGCCCTGCTCATGCCACCTGTTGGCTGCCTGACCTCGCGGGGAAGGATATCAGGCACAGGGGAACAGAGGCTCCCCTGAGCCCTAGCACTGTCCCTGCAGAATGTCTGGATGCAAACACCTCAAACCTACACTTAGGCACAAAATCCACATGGACAAACAGAACAAAGCTGTGCAGTGATTTGGCCTGAGACACAGATGCGTGGCCTTAAACTCACCTGTAGCCTCAAGAAATGACCGAAGGGAGAGTGAATTATTTCTGTGCTTATATTCATTTGCTTTGTGTGTACAGGTTTGTCTAAAATTGTATAACTTGCATTTTACATGCTGCCCTTTACAGCAAGAACACTGACTGTTCTGCCAGACACACAGACACCACAAAACAGGCTGTTACCTCCTGAATTCATCACAAAGTACAGAAATTGTCAGGTAACAGGGTATTCGACAGGGGCAATACAAACCTCGTCCAGTACAAGAGGAAACATGATTGAACTAGACACCCAAGAAACAACAAACATGACTCAGTCTAATATTTCTAATTGTATCCACCACTACGTACCAAGTTGGCCCCTGCTATGATATAAGGCAAGTTTATATACGTTGGTTGAAATAGAATGTTGTTAAAAAATCAACAATTCTACTTAATGCAAAGTGAAATTTTACACATATTTTCTCACTCCACGTTTTCTAGGACTATGTTGAGGGGAAAAGACAGACATTAAATGCTTGAGGGTTTTTTTTAAAGTTTGTCCCCGTTGAGCTGTGAGCAGAAATAAAAGCCATGGCTGGGAATAACAGCTTCCGTTTCCCCCAGAGGCCAAAAGAAGGGTAAGAAACACAGCATGGCACAGCTGTAAGAGAATACACGACATCCAAATGTGTCCAGCACACAACTTTCTGAATAGCCCTGATCTGCAACTGTAGCTAACTCCTCTCTCCAACTGCAGTACCCAAAGAACTCAGCTGTGACTGTACAAGCCATTCTAGAGTGAGACCTGGATTTCCTGTAACTATTAGTGGTTGCATGCTGACATTAATGGAAATACAGTGTTAATAACAAAATAATTTCAAACTAAGTCCTTCTCTTGTCTTTCAAACAACCACGATCATAGTGGTTTGTCACATTGTCAGGAGAAGAGAGGCAGGAGAAGGAAAAGCAGCAATGATCCAAATAATGCTGAAGTTTGGCAACCTACCACAAAAATCCAAACACTGAGGTCCTGGCAGCCCTGCCACAACAGCTGATCCTGTGGGCTGGTTGTAACCACAGGTACCACTACAGAGTCGTATGACTATTTAGCACACAAATGCTTGCTGATTTCTAAACTGAACTACTTCATTACAGAATATCTTAGCAGAAGCATAAGACAAACCTCAAGACACCTTACGAAATTGAAACGTTAACACATGACACGACTTCAGTTCTGCAGGAATGATGTACCTGGCTACTACAGACTGATAAGAACTTCTATTCCACTATATAGTGCCCTATTTCACATTTTGATTTACGAATTATTTTTAATCCCAAATTTAATTCACTAACTTTGAATAAATAAGCCTTAAAAGTGTCAAGATGAAAACTACTGTTGCCTAAAGTGTATGGGCATTGGTCCCACTAAGATTCAGGTGTTTTCCTATTCTTACACACTGTGACTTTTTGTAGTCACTTAGTGGTGTTATGCAGTGACAAAAATTAGATTTGTTTGAGGGATCAGGGCCATAAGTGCATATTTGCGGAACAGATCAGGAGCCAGTCATGATTCCTCACACAAACTTAAACTTTGCAATGCCAGTGACCCTATCATTTCTACTGATATTCCACTTAGCACACACTCATTCCCACGTAACAGAGACTCTCCTGTCAAGCCTATTTGATTCCAGAAGGTATAATTCCACTGGCTGTGTCTAGGTGCTTGCTCCGCAAAACAAGCAATTTTACTGCAATGTAAGAAGACCGCGGCATTATGTCATACTGTGAGCTATTACCATAGAGAGGGATGTCAGCGCCCTGTGCCTACACATACTGGAGTTTGACTCTGCAGAGGGGGAGCACCCAAATTCTTGCTGACACCGTAGCCGGGTGGGGAAAACGAAAGCACAGGGCAGAGAGGAACGTGTCTTTCCAGAAGGGCACATGACCACAGGCGTGTTGGTGCTATAAATGCAAACGCGGCCGCGCCCGGGCCCTCGCACACAGCCCGGCACGCTCGAGTGTGCG
>WEIV01006667.1:502498-555444 GCA_013390005.1 Calyptomena viridis | reverse complement strand
CAGCAGCCGCCCTTGTGCCGGCCCTGGGCACGGCGGGAGAGCGGCTCGGCGGCCGCCGCCTGTCCCTGCAACCCGCCAGTCTCACTGCCCTTAAAAATAGACTAAATAGAAAAACCCGCAGGTTTTCCTATATAAACATCGGGGTAAAATTGTACCTTTCCAAGTTTAAAGCAGCCGAGATTCTCAGGGAGCTCACACTCTCAGGGAGCTTCGGGAGAGGTGGGAAAGGCAAAATCCTGACCGGATTTTAACAGTTCCAAGTTCAAGCACGCTTACCTAGGAGTGCAGGCTGCAGGGAGCAGCAAGGCGTGTGAATCCGTATCGCCACAGGGCAGCAAAAGGACCTCTGTCAGAACCTGTTACCCAAGGAAAACAAAAAGTTACAAGACAATTACAAATTATTATTTCATCAATATGCAGCACGGCACATGTTGACGTTTACATATGTAGCTGGCACCCTCAGCAATACAGATCCTGTAAAAATAACCTCATGGCAAGAAATAGCCATGTGCAGATTAGGGATATACCTGAATTTTGACAACTGATACGTGCAGACCAGTTCCGAGTAGCACCACGCACACGATTAAAATCACGGGTGTGGCGGTGTTTCACCAGCTGTGTCCCAGGGGAGTTGCTGGTGTTGTGCAGAGCAGCAGAGATGAGGTTAGTGCTGAAGTGTAACTGAACTGAATCCATGAAGAGGAACCACGTTCCACAGCAAATGGCAGGCGTTAGGTCAGCTTGCATCAGTAGTTTTTCTTCTCAGCCTCACACGCCAACCACTTGTATACAGCCAAATCTGTAAAAGTTACATGCAAATGTAACATGTAAAAGTTACATTTGTAGGGATTACCTTATTTCACTGATAGCAAGGATGAATGAGAGCCTTTGGTGCAAAAAAATACCAGTTCATCAGATTGAAAATTAATTAATCTTGGCCTTTACAAATAATATATTACTAGACCACAATACATTTCAAGCCCTGCTCCTAAAGATAAATGGATTCTTCAGTGGGTAAAAGACAAGGATTGATCTTTTTATTCCAATTCAACTATATGTACTGAGATCCCACAAAGGGCAAGGCAATATCATTATCTGCCATGTTACTTATCACCCTCCAGCCTTTTCTCAAATGGTACTGAGACATTTATCTCTAGGGCTTCTCAGAAGGAAAGAGACTCTCTAGGACTCCTGGGTCTGATGATGTCTCAGAACTTTGCCTCTCTGCCACATGTGAACTAAAAGTTTCCCTTCCAGGCCTAACATATTTGTGCTGAGGGCATGCTGGTCCATCACCAATGGAGACACAAATGTCAGAGGAGGAGAACAGGCAGGCAGTGTGTGCCCTATAGAAATCCATCTCTTCCTTGGTTCTGATTTCACTGCTGTGCTGAAGAGAAATTGCATGTTTAACAGTACATTCAAATAGTTTTCTGGGAAGTGGCCGACATATCATTTTCCAGTTGTAGTGGAAAAGCAATTTCATCCTGCAGAAAATCATAGATGTCATTGGTATTTAGGGGAGGACAGCAGAGAGGCCTTCTTGAAGAACAATCACTCTTTTCTTCAAAAAGTGACTCCCAGAGTCACTTCACAGCTCTAAGTCTGGAAGGACAGCAACCATGTATGATGCACCCAGAACAATCCCAGCTGTCTGGGCAGCCAAGACAAGCCCCAGATTTTCAGTGCAGTCAGGCTCTATTTCTGTCCCCTTCTCTTTCCTACAGCCCTAACATGTCCTTGAGACGTCATTTGGCAAACACATCCAGGCATTACAATGGTGTGCATTGGGCACCTGGCCCTCCAGGCTCAGTGTTACCCATCCCAGTAGCTTTGCAAAGGGTTTCCAGCACATAAGAACAGAAATAGGTACAACTCTCCTTGGCAAAAGTGCTCTTTAGGGGACTGAGAAAGACAAAATTAAGATACTAGTATCAACCGTTTTCATTATGTGTTTCTCCTCTTTCTTGGGGGAACTCTGTTTTCTACAGACCTGGGAAACACTTTCCATTTCCTAGGCAAAATGCAATTAACATACAGTGGCCAAGAAACAGTTTGGGTTCAAGTTTTAAATTTTCCATTCTGTCTGAGAAGCACTTTATAAACAATTGACACCATTTTACTGACAAGAGAAAGAGATTCCATCCTCTTTCCAAATCACATCTTTATATCTGTGATCCACCACATATCCCTCTACCACAGCCTAAAATAAATGAATCTGAGAACAGGTAATTCTACATTTTCTTCTTGAAATCTTGTAGAGATTTCTCTTCCTGCAGTCTGTGTGCCAATTAAAAAAAACAATGATCAATGTTATACTTCAAAGCTGCAGGATAACACTCTCTAATTCTGAAGAAATATGAACCTTTGAATTTTTTTGCTGTTATTTATTTATATATCTATAAATAGAAGCAAGCTGGTGGTTACCTGTACGAGTAAACAATCTGTGCCCTATTTGTCCATACCACGAAGACACAAAGGAACTCATCTTCCTGCCACTTGGAGTGTCTCAAGTGTCAGCTTTTCCCTAGTTTTTAGATTATGGTTCTGCAAGTCTAGATGTCTAGTTAGCATCGAAAGAAGGAGAAAATTACTATCTCTGCTAACACTAGAAACTTATCTGCTTCCCTTGTGGAATAGTTTGCAGCACCTCTTTAGATCTGAACATCTTCCATAAGTACTGCAGAATCATCTTTCAAAGACCAGATTATTGTACCACTATTCCTCAGCTTGTTAATAAGAATCCAAACATCTTTCTCAAACTGGGAAACTCTTAAGAACCCTGTAGGCACATGCTTTGTTGGCATAATGTGAAGGACGCAATGCCCATTTATTGTGGCCATTGACATACTTCCAGCTCATACCAGCTGAGCATTAAACCCACTGTCTTCCCCTGCTGCCTCTGAAGAAGTGGCCTTCCTTCACACGTTTTAATTACTGACTCCCTACTTAGCAGCTATTACCTCACTGAAAGGCCATTAACTGGCACATTCAGCACAGGATGAAGCCTTTCTGATAATTGTTCCTTGAGTTCATATTTGTGAAAATAAATATCATCAGATGATTAAATTAAACACTGCAGCCAGCCCAGCTATACACTATTTTCACTTATCATGCAGGAGGGGAGATCAAAGAGAAAGGCCCAGGTAGAGTTATCCCAGCTCCTCGAAGTTTGGTTGATAGCTACCTATTGAACACTCTAATTAGATTCCTGCTTGGTGTGTGCAACACAAAATTAATCCTCCCAAACCTGGGCGGTATAGCCATTTTCATGCCCTGTAATCGTCTGGATGCAGATGGATGAGTGTCTCATCTCCTCCGTATAATAAAGCAGCAGCATAGCCTGATTCCGATTTTGGAGACTCTTGTGCCTCCATCCCCTTTGGTATCTTGTGTGGGCGAGAGGAGAGCTGTGCCTGGGGAACATGAGGAAAGGCTGGAGGGACTCCAGACCTGCGGAGTTTCTGCGTCCAGCTCTTCCCTTCCCTTTTGGTGAGCACACATGCCCGTCTCTGCTCTCCTGCAGTGAGGAGCAATACGGCTCTCTCGAGCCCCTTGGCACGGGCGCTGCTTAAATAGGAAGATTGTTTCCGAGATGGAGTTTCGCCCAGCACTTCCCTGCTTTGCTTCCTTGGGCAGTGGAGGGCAGGAGAGGCGAGAGAAGCAGTGGTCAGTGTAGCCTGTTCCCACTGCGAGCCCGCTGTCCTCCCGTGAGCACACACACCCACACAACCAGAAAGCTCTGCTATTCTTCTGCTAATGGGATTGGCACCGCTTAAAGCAGTCTGCGAGGGTATTGTCTGCAACCACAGCAAGAGAAACATTATTCAAAGGCTATTCAGGCCCCAAAAGAAGCGGCAGAGCAGAGTAATTATCGGAGACTCTCCATTAACGAGGGCATCTTTACTCTTTGTCTGTGTTGGTTTAATAAGGGCCACTAATGGGGCCGGGGGAGGGGCGCACTAATGCTTCTAAACAAACCTCCTTCCCTTCCCCACCCCCTCACTGTGAGGAGAGCTGCCTTTATGGGCACTGACAGCCGGGCTGGGAGTTACCATATTGCAGAGTGACCTTCGAGAAAACTTAGTGTGAACCCAGCCGCTTTCAGCCCCATCCCCACCGAGCCGCTGGGAGCATCATTGGAGTAGCTGTTCTCTTTATAGCCTTTCCATATTTCCCTGTGCTTGCCAGACCCTTTTGTACACCGCCCGCCCGACCTCTCTCATGTCATCTTGTGACCCCTCATGGCTGGACACGACGGCACTGAGTGGCAGTAATGAGGGACGACAGTGCAGATTAAGTTCTCGCAGTAAGACCTGGGGCTGCTGTCCATTATCCAGCAGCTGTGACTGGGAGATGCTGCTGGGAAGGCAGGACTGGAGCAGCTTCCCCTTCCCACACTGCTGGAGAAGGCAGCTGGGATCTAGCATCGGCCAATGTCTCCTACCTTCTGGCTGTGGGCACTTTTCTGGTGATGAAGAGATGGATGAGGCAAAAACGAGCATGAACTTCTATCCTGAGATTCTTCAGAGCCACTTTCAAGAGAATGTAGCCAAAATTCTGAGGGCTGCTAGACTGTCCTCATCTTCAACCACCAGTTGTAAGGAGTCAATTTTTGAGGCAGTTTGCAATATTACAGGGTCAGAGTCATGGTGGTCACTTAGTGAAATGGGGACAAGAGGTTTCAGGAAGTCTCTGCAAAAGGCAGCATTCAAACAATGAACTGTAATGGTACACACAGATATAAATAATGAACCATACAGCCTTTTCCAAGGTGTTGTGAATACAAGGTTGAGAACCCCTAGACTAATTTTTAACCAATGAGGAATCTAAAGAACAATAAAAGGAAATTATTCCCCCACATTTGGACAGGTCTTTTACTGAAGCCAAGCCCTGGATACCTATAGATGCTATTCTACCTCACTTTCAAATGATGCACCCCTAACAGATGTTTGTACCATACAACATGGACTGCAGAGCAGTGCCTGTGTACCTGTACGTGTGCAGGGCAGCAGTCTTGGCAACCTCACTGCTGAGCCTCTTTTGTAAAGATAAATGAGGTATGGCATGACAAAAATCTCTGTACAGGCACTCACCTAGTCCTCTTCACTTAGGCAAATGTCCTGGTGCTACAGGTTTATCACAAGTAAAGGAAGAAAGATATGTGGAAACTCCTCAATGCTTAAACCAGAGACTGGTTTGAAGGAATAGACTCCACACAGCATTTCACCCTTGTTTCCTCAGGGCTTGGTAGTTTTGAAGTTTTCACGATTTTGGCCTTTTTCTTCCAATATTTCATCAGTAACTGCATCTCTAGTAACAAAGGAAACTTTTCATAGGTGCTCCTCTGACTTATCTCTATAGGATCAAAACATCTCAGAACAATCTTGCAAGTCAAAGAAAGAGCAATCACCCTTTACACACAGAGAGCCAAGTCACAGTGAAATTAAATAATACCTGAGGTCATTCCTGTCACAGCAGAGCTAGGAAGTGGATATAGTTCCTTCTCCAGTATTACTGCAGTGTACCAAGATTAGTGGTATTCCTTCTCCCTCTTTTGAAATGTCTGGAAGATCTGTCCTATTTTCAGCATTTCATTCTTCAAGATATTCAGGTTTTGTTCATATTATTTTCTTTTTAGAAGAATAATCATTAAACATACATCAAGCAATAAATTATTAGGAGTACATGACCTGGCCTCTAACTGGTGTGGGTTTTGCTTTATAAGTGTTTTTAAAAGTCCTTCTTTGCCACTAGGAGGTAATACTGTCAGCTTTGTTGCAAATGAAGGCAATATTTGAACAAAAACAAAATAGCAACTCAGAAGGGAGAACTGAGATCTCACTGATATCCAAATCAAGGGGAAATGAATGGAAAGGTGAAAAAAGAAGTTGACTTATGACTTAGAAGATATGAGTACCACAGAAAAAGTCATTGCAGCATGTAAAGGAGGGACGACCAGAGCAGACAGAGATTTGTCATGAGAAAGGGGAGTTTTAAGACTCGCATGAAGGAAAGCTCAGTAAGCAGCTTGTGCCTGGCAAGCTGAAATGAGATGGTCCTGTAGAAGGAAGAAGAGCTTGCATCTTCCTAACTCCTAGTGAGAGAGACAGGATGGGCAATGAGATGCTGGTGGGTCTATTTCTTGAAACTTCAGCCAGAATAGTAGAGCTGAAGGTGAGGCATCAAGTATGAAAGAGATGGAAAGAGAGCAAGTAAGGTGTTGGAAGCAAAGCTTCAGTCTTAGAGCCATCATCCTGTCTGCAAATCTTTGTCCAATTTATTCTCCTTCAGGTATGGTTCCTGCAGCGAGCAGGGAATTACTACATTGGATGTCATCAAGCCAGTTCTGTTTAGATTTGCTCTTTAACACCTATGGTTCAGTACAGAGATATTTCTTCCCCAGTTTTCTTTTTTTTTTTTAATTATTAATTCTGCTAGCATTTGAAACTAACAGACAATGACTGCGAATGGATTAATTCCAGGTTGCTCTACTTCACTTTACTGCTGTTATCGTGTCACACTTTAAATAAATAAACTAACTGGGATCTGATCTGAATCCCACTAAAACAATGAAAAGGCCTGCATTGGCTGTGCAGTTTTGGATTGTGCCCTGAATTGTGTTTGAACTCATTTAATGTAGATTTGAGCCATTTATTCAATTACACCTGTGCCTTGAAACCCAGAGGAAATTGAACAGAAGTCAGGAGGAGTAAAATATGCATTTCTATAAAATCTTTTGTGTGTGTTTGCAAGCAGAAGACATATTGAAATACGAGACAGGAAGCAGCTATTAATCTCTGCAAGTACATCCCTGTTTAGTTCAATGCAACTTCCCTGCTTTGTCTTTGTATCCTTTGAGCTCTTCTTTCTCTACAAAACAAGTCTTGCTGTGCCAGCTTAGCAAAACCCTGTCCCTCTAATGCCCTCAGCTGGTGCTTCCTGCTCCTACCTTTTCCTTTTCGTTCCTACAGGCTTTTGTCGTGGCCAACAGAAGTGGTACAGAGAAGTACTCACTCACTTAGCAGCCAGGTAGACCAAGGCCCCACAAGAACAGTGGGGACAGTGGCAATTATGTGACATTTTTGCCTGTCCACGCCCCCCATTTGGAAAGGTTTAAAGGCAGGAATGCCAGATTAAGGTGGTGACTTTCTGCCTTTACTTCTCAGGTATGGCATGCTCTTCTTAGTGAGTTTAAACAAGCTGCTGTTGTCTCCACAGCCCCATTTCCCTGTTCAGAAAGGGGAATGCTGCTGTAAGGGTACATCTGAGAACACTTAGACTCTATGCTGATAGGGACTGAGAAATTAAACTGTTCATGAATTCATGTCCGGACCAGTCTGATGTGGCTTTTGTGTCCAAACAACCCAAGGACTGGGATCACCATGGCACTGTTCAGCCTCCCTATCTTATGAGGGCACAGGCAGCCTTAAGGGATGCAGCTGAATGTTCAGTACTCTCATTTCCTGATAGATCTTTTGCACTGCTCTAACTGCTGATGAACTCTCCCTGCCTGCCTTTGCTCCAGGCCCATCTTTCTCCTTGTCCTGGCCCCACACAGTTTCTTGGCCTTTTGTGGCCTGTTTTGGTGCCACTCCATGGTTTCTCCAGCTTCCCAGTCATAGGCACTGACCTTATTCTGCTACTAGGACACTGCTCACTCTCCCTCCTTAGTCTTTCACACAGAAGAATATCTATACTATAGTGGAATATCTATACCGTGAGAGGCAGCTCAATGCAGAGATTCCCCTGTCCAGCATCAATCCTGCAAGCTTTGGGAATGGGAATAACATTGACACTTCGGTGCTGTGCAACACTGCACTCACCTGCCTGTGGCACCATGCTGCACCCACAGCCTAGATCAGACCCTCTGCACAGCAGCACAACTGTGTGGAACCTTCAGCCAGTCCAAGGAGATCTCACAAGACACTGTTTGCATGCATTGTGGGTAAAGCCTATGTGAGCTTCTTGCTGGGCAGAAAATCTATGGGAAGAAAATACTGAAGCTAGAGTGAGATCAGCGAACAGATATTATACACAATAACTTCCACCCCAATTCCCCTGGAAAGGTTTGGATACAGAGCCCTGACACTGATCCCATCCAGAAGTAGTCTGAGATGCCAAAGCTTTCACAAATGTAATTGCTGACTCTTCCTTAAAAAAAGTCTGTAACCACTGATCATTTATAGTTGTTGCTGCTACAAACTTGCTTTTTTTTCTCTCCTCATAAGCTACAGCCAGACCTTTAGTGTCTGCCTCTGCCACAGTGATTCTTCATCTTAATGCAAGTGTAATTAGCAAGTAGCAGAGTGGGGAAAGAAGCAAGATTTCATTGCTGCTGCATTCCTGAGATATCAGGCTGATGTTTTAGCTTTTCAGGTGCAGCTGCAGTTAGATATGTTAGAGCAGCCTCAGGGCTCTTTTTGTCTGTGGTATGAGGAGTAAGAGCATAAATGTGACCCACAGGTATACCTTCCCCATAGCTTGCAACTCCTATACTGTGCTGAGAGCTAAAATCCTCTTTAATTCATGTATCTATCACTGTACTCATGTTCAAATTATATTCAAGAACGTGCTCAACATGAATAGTATGTGTTTGTGAGCTAAGATAACACACAGGTACCCCCAAAAACACCAGGAGTGGAAGGATTTAAGAAAATTTACTTCTAAGGCAAGAACATTAAAAAATCTTAACAGCGCATACACCGAGCATGAAAGAATGCCCTGCTTTTCCCTCTCTGGGTCTTCTTAATGCCTTGCCTGGCCCCCTCTTGTGGGGCCTCTGAGGTTGTTTGTGAAAAAATTATCTTTTCAGAGAGTTAACTCCTCTGCTAGGCGAGAGAAGGAGAAACATCAAGTATCTATGGGAAGAGGTTCCTTCCAGGTGGGAAATGTTTTTGTGAGTGACAAATTTCTTATCTCCTTGAATAAGATCTTCTGAAAAAAGGTTTCTATACCTAACGTTTGTCATCTTATTGGTAAAGGGAAGGGGCGAGAGACTGTCCGGGTGCTTGGCACCCAGTCAGGGTCAACCTGTCACAAATGGTCTCAGCCCGTTTCACTTTAACTTCTAAAGCTAGAGTACAAATAAAAGGAGGGAAAAAAGGCCAACAGAATTAACAGGGAATTCAGCTAAATAAAAATGGTGCATTCGTCTTCATGGAGATTAACCCCCTAGGTGATTAAGGAACATAAATTTGCCGTGGCCAGAGGAGTTTCTACAGTATCACCTAGAAGAGAAGAAGTAACAGCATTTTTGGTACTTGTATCTTTTAAGAGTAAAGCCCAAGCAATCTAGCTTTAGGCAACTGTGTTACAAGACACCAAGGAGAAAAATTTCAGCCCTCTGTACCCAGATACGCGTTGAAGAGGGCAGAAGTATCTTCTGTTTCACAAATTAGACTAAGCTGTAAACCATCAACACAATGTTGGGAAAACTGTAGTACTTAAGCATAGGTATCTGTGAAGTCAATGCCTTGCAATGCCTTCTCATCTTTTGCCCTTTGCAAGACCCCCTTGTATGGTTTCCTAAACAGCATCTATTCCAGCAGGACAGCATATTTCCTGAAATGCTGTGACTTGCATTTGAGTGATTATTTTGTGTCATATTTAATATGCACCTGTCTATATGTCCTTCCTACCTGACATATGGTACTTTCCCCACCATGGCTATTATGGTGAAGAGCAGGCTAAAGGCTTTCCTTTGATGCTGGCCTGACAGCACCCAAAAGCCCCTTGGAAGGACACTGCTCCCTCCTTGCTGATATGGAAGTAAAGAGAAAAAATCATGACACTGAACGCTTCTCACTCCCGAGCTGGAAAGGGTCAAAGAAGCCTCACATTTCCATCCAGTAGTATTGCACTTGCTTATCTTGCATTAAACACTTCACATTTAGAATAAACTAAGTTAGAAGCAGAACAGTTCAGTATGTGCAGGTGATGGCTGTTAGAAGCCGTGTTGGTTCCAGCCCCAGCTCCCCTTGCCAGAGCAGGTGGCCGGGCAATGCTGCCCCCTGCCCCGGGCATCGCTGCCACTCACAGACACCAAGCCCTGGTTTCCCAAACTCTGCACAGCAAGTAATTTTGCTTCGCCTTAGTCACTGGAGGAGTATGATTGTCCACCTACTGCCCTGACACTTAAAGTAACCACACTGAGCGTCACAACTGAGCTGCTTCTGAAGGAATAAGGATTTGTTGAAATATAAGTAAACAGGATACAGGTAGCGCTCACTACGATTAGAAGTCATGTCACATCTCAAGAACTCTGGGTGATGAAATGGCTGTAATAGAAATTAAAATTTTCTCTGATTATGCAAAGCCATCTTAACTAATATATTTAAGTTCCCACACTAGCCCATTTCAAGTGTGGCCGCATTTCAGCCTCTAAAGACCCCAGCTCCTCATGGCTAATGTACTGTCAACTGCCCTGTTACAGTGACAGATCCCTAGTGCAGAAAAGCAAGGAGATGGCAAAAGAGTCAGCCAACATATTTCACAATGTTACCTTATGCTTTCAAGTCGTCTCCTGGGTGCTTTGGAAAATTTCCCTTGGAATACTACTTTGTGTATATGTATATATACACACATAGGTATATATATATGTATACACATACATATATACACACACTACCACGAGGGTGCCCTGTGTTATAGTTCCTGTGTATCCACAGGGATATGACAGACAGCTTATTTCCTCAGAGGAAGCTGAGAAAATAAATCCAGCCATGACAGAGAGGTGCTCAGACACAGAAGAAATTGCAGCTATAGCATTTAATTATCCAAGTGTCTCTGAAAGCCATGTGTAATTTCCTAAGCAGATACATTCAGCCCTTCTAATTTTGCAAGTGATGGAAAGAGGTGCATTATAGTCATCAAGGGCACTTAACTTCCCATCTGTGTTTCCTCAAGAATTGTCCAAGATATGATTCACTCTGACTGCTCAAGCCATGAGCTCCCTCTAGTATCAAAAAGGATTAATGCAGTTGGTACCTTTGTCATCCTAAAGGAACAGAAAACAAACGTAAAAAAATATCAGTAAGATGAGGAAAGTCTGATCCTTTTCTTCTTTTCTGCTCAAAAAAACCTCTTTAGTTATGTGTACACATAGCTAAACACTGTCTCCTTAAGAACAGTGAGGCAAACACATCCACAGGACAGGAAAAGGCAGGATCTTATTTTACATGTTTATCCATCAATCGTAGGTACAGAATGTAGAAGTGCACTCAGCCATCAGTTCTCACAGAAGAGCAGTATAAGCTGGCAAGATGATGATTTTGCCCTTAAAAATGTGCTCATTGCTTAATAGAGCATTGTCACCAAAAAGCAAATTAAAAGAGAACAGAAAAGAATGAACTTGGATAATACGTAGCTGAAACAATCCTTTAGAGTACCTCAGGGCACAATATTCAGGTTAGGTTTTTAGAGGTTCTCTAGTCATTCCTTCCATTTTATAGCATTTGGGAGCAAAGCAGAGGATTATTTTAGTGGTGTCAAGAGCTCCCCTTTCCCAAGAGTACCTAAGTGCTGTCCCTTCAGTAAATTATGTAGAGTGAGAAAGGGGTCCCCTGCGGTGGTTTAGCAGCAAGTCTTTTTTCCCAGACAGAGGGAAAGAAGAAGAGATGTAGCCAACATCTTTTTGGGTGGCATTTGAGAGTTGGTTTTAGAGGTGACAAGCACAAACATGTGCTAAAGCCTGTAGGTCTCTGTTCCATTGGCTACAGTATTTGTGCTGTGCCAGGGGCCCAGGAAGCCTCTCTCTCTGGCACAGCAATTCTCTCAAAACACAGAGGGAGCAAAGAATGACAAACAGAATAAGGCAAAACTCCTGACAGAAGTGAGACATGGTCAAATGGATCTGCCATTACACAGTTACTGGACAAAACTACAAGCCAAAATGATATGTAAAAGCAACACCAACTAGTGCTCAGTAGTTGGAGAGTTCCTTCTCCCATTTTCAGGAGAAAACCACAACTGTGCAGTCCATGCAAGCACTGCCAATTTCAGTTGTTTGTGACATTCCCAATGACTCCTCTGCACTAGTGTCTGCTATCCTGTCTTTGACATCAGACTTGTCCTTGACATACATCACATGCTCATCAGTGAAAGAGGATTCCTTCATGCTATCAATATTCCACAAAGATCAAGTTCCTAACTAAATTCACTACAAGGCTTCAGTGCTGAAGAGGCTGTTAATGCAAGAAGAATCTGTCTTTACTAAACCCAAACTGGTCCAGTCTTGCTGGGAGGGCCACAGAATTCAGGGAAGACAGGAACTACAAATTTGAAGACATTTATTTTTTCAATTTCTACCTTGAAAAAATGGATCGTCAATTTTTGACTGCATCATTGGTTTTAGACTGCTTCCTCAAGCAACCCATTTAAATGGGAAGTGGTAAAATGACACTAAAAATTAGCTTTAACTCAGTATGTGGCCTAACTAGAGACTCCTTTCCTGGCTTAGGGTGAACAGGAACAAATTCGTGTGTGCTGCTGAGAGGGTTTTGGATGTTTGTGATAACATGTGCTTAGGTCCACAATACCAGATTGGCTCATGCTCCAAGATTCAAGAACATGTTCTGTGGGCTTTTCGAAAGCAGGAGTTAGTTTTGGTGCACATTTTCTTTGTGATAAGACTTCATTAGGTCTTTCTTCAATATTTTCCACTGCTTCTCTTAGAAATTTCTGACACAGCTCATCACCTAGAAGACAGCTAAAATACTTGGTTGTGAAATTGCACTTCTCATGTAGCCAAAGTTTAACCATTCATTCTAAAACAGCAAGAAGGAATGTGAGTAAGTGCTGGTCAAGTAGCCAATAACCAAGTTCAGTTCTTACTCTGTGGGCAAAGGTGGTTAACTCTTGATGACCTGTGAAAAAGTAGTACTGCTTCAGGTATCAGTCTTGGTGAATGCTAAGACTCAATAATGATAACATAAAAACATTGTTCCCCTCTGATTCCTCAAAATGTCAGTACTCATCATATTATGCCAGTGTTGTCTTCTCAGCAGCTTTAAATAATTCCATCTCTGGAAAACTAGTTTTTATCCAGACAGCTAACTCTACTAACCTTTCTGTAAATCATCTAAGCAATGGGAAATAATTTTTTTTCTGACTAAGTTCGTAAACAAGACTACTTCACATACAGAAGAGAGCATGCCAGTGGAATGTATGGACAAAAATTCCCTGGAGAAATCAAGTCACAGGAACTGGAAATCTGAAAAAAGTGCCCAAATGGCAGTATTATGTATCTGTAATATTATTAGCACTACTTTATCCTGGATCCTAGAAAACTCTCCAAATAAGCTTAACATATTATCTTTTGTTACCAGATGCTATAGAGGAAAAAAACAAACAACAGTTTTTTTACTCCTCAAATATCTTGAGACACTTACCCATGTAAAAATTTAAAACATGCCAGGTGTTGCCTCTGTTTCTGGGTTTAAACAAAACATCTATTGTGGACTTTCTTCTTTTTAACATCTCACTGGTGTATCAGCAGCAAGACACTAAATAATGAATATGAAGTATTTTAGACTTCTCTTAACAAAGCAGGAAGCACTGCTGCTTCACAGCATACTATATTTGTCTATGATGACAGTCAAACCTCTCTGGAAATCTTGTTGACCTTTATAATGTTATGCCCAAAAGCTAATGTTTGAGTGCAGAGGTGGCTCCAGTGCCTCTTCTCTTTGGAAACTCTGGGCACTCAAAATTAAATACAATTCCAGTTTCCCTACCTGAAGCCATTTTTGCTGCAGTCAGGAACCTACAGTTCATTTCAAAATAGTTACTTCATTGCCAGCAACTAACAACTCTTAAAGAAATGGGAATTCATCAATTCCAAAAAGTAAAACACAGATAAAAGAGCGAATACAAAATGTGAATTTTCTCTCAAATGTTTTCTGATAATTATCAATAATAGTAAAACATTTTTACTATGTCTGTTACAAAATATATGAAATAAATCTTGCCACAAAGGACTTGTGTATTGTGCTCTGTGTGTTAACAGTTAACTTATTTTAACTTACTCTACATAAGAGATCAGCTAAATCAGACCTTACACTTGGTACACAAAGGAGCTGAACACCAAGTAAAGGCTTGACAAAGCCAACAGAAACTAAACCCACCACAGACGGGTATTTTACAAAGTGCTTTATTTCCCACTTCTTTCTGCAATGGCTCATAATCTTTATTTTCATTTGTAAAATCAGAATAAACATCAGTGTGCCACCAGAAGTATTAGCCTGTGGTTAAACTCTGAAAGATCTTACCTTACTAATGTTAATTATGCCAGCTGACTTCATGGTATCTTTTGTTACCACCTGTCCATAGAGAAACTTTTCCATTTTTGCAGTTACTAGTTAATATCTCATTTTTCAAAGGAGTTCAGAAGTCTGAAATAAAAGGAATGGAGACACTTCTTTTTCATAGGTTGAACCAGCTGAATAAAAAAACACGTTTCACTAGGAAAACACTGAACTTTTTACAATTGTAACTGATAAATGCTAGGGCACAGCTCCTGAAGATGCTAAATCTGGTTCCAGAGTAGTCTGCCTTTTTTTTTTTTTTTAAAGATGTGAAGTTCATTTTGCCTAGTCCAAGGTCACAAATTTATGGAGTACTTCGGAGCAGAAGATTTTTGGAGAGCTATGGAATACAAATAGTCATGAACACTTCCAGAGGACCTGGTGGCTAAGCAAGCCGGGCTGTTCTCAAGAGCTGCACAATGAGGAATTCCTTTCCCTTTTATAAAACTTCAGGAGAAAAGGGAATTGCCATATGTATTACTTCTATGGCCTTGACATAGTCAGAAAATGAATAAATTATACTGTAAATAAACAGTAAGACAACAATCAACAGTGAGAGATATCACTGGAAAAAATTACTTAATGAAGTTATAATGACAGTGAAGCTCCTCTAATTTATTATCAAAGAACTCTTCTTTATCCACCACAAATAGCTTTGTGTCCTCCAGACAGACAACTAACAATTTATCATGTTCCTTTTAACAGAGAATCTTTCTTTCATAGCGAGATGTCAAGACAGGGGAAGAAATAAAAGATTAATTTAGCTAACACTAGGAAGCTATCCCTATATTTTGTATTCCAAACAGCGCCCCCAGTAGAAACCATTAAATGTGTCATGTCAGCTAGTATTCTGTCTACATACCCTTGGTGTCCAGTGCCAGGTATTTTCCATGGGTGGTCTAAGAACACACATATAAAACTCACCCTCTAAAGGAAGTTCCCTTCTCTTTTAAGATTATTCTCTGGACAGTCTCATTCCTAAACTCTGGTTATTTCTTTTCCCAAAGTTGACAGCACTTGCCCCAAGGATGCCACTCACCACAAACTTTGCCCCATTCTGAAGCACAGATAGACATTATGTTGTGAAGACGCCACATCAGTAACATCTGTAAGAACCACACTACCACAGCAGATCAAGCAGAATTTACTGCTGCAGCATCCTCTCCTCAGAATGATTTGTCCATGCTCAAACCTGTAAAAATATGGCTGGTATTCTTTTTCAGCTGAAATGTGATGGATTAGACCTGTTCTGAGTTAATTCTCCTGCTGAGCTTTACTCTAGTGAAGAGATTAATCAGCAGAACTCGAAAGGCCTAACCAGAATATATCCAGAAATGCAACTGATTCAAACAAAGTACACTCCTTCCTACACACAGAACAAATTCCTAAAAATTAAAATTTGATCAATTTTTTTGTCTTACTTAAAAAATTAAAGGCAATAGTGACTTGCAGAGGTCAAAGAGAAATTAGCAAGTATTTTCCACTGTGAGATGAGTCCAGATGTAAGTTTCAGTATATGATTTAATGTGAGGAAAAATAATTTATTGCCAATTAAAATAGATTAAATCAGTGAGAAACAAATGCAAATTCAAACAGCACCTTCTCTTAATGCTCCCCTCTTTCATCAGACTCAACTTCACACTTTCAACCAACTTCCTGGCCTCCCCTCATCCAAAGCAGCACAGGGCCAAGTGGAATAGTGCAGTCCTTTCTATTGCTCCATCATGGGTCCTCTCCACAGGCTGGAGTCCTTCAGCATAAGCCTGCTCTGGCAGGGCTCCTCTCCATGGACTGCAGTTTCTTGAGAAAAAGCTCCACATGCTCTGGCACATGATCTTCCATGGTCTGCAGGGAAACACCCACTCCAGAACCTAAAGCAATTCCTCCCTCTCCTTCTCTGACCTTGGTGTTCAAAGGATTCTCTCCTTCTTCCTCATTCCTCTCTGCCATGCAGCATTTTGCTTTCCTAAATACACTTTCACAGAGGTGCCAGCAGCTTCTCCGATGTGCTCAGCTGTGTCCTGCAGTGGGTCCATTGCAGAGCTCTCTGGAACCAGCTGTGTCCTGCACAGATTCACCCATACCTGGGCACCTACACCCAAAACAGAAGCACAAACTACAAGTTGGAAATTAAGAACTTCCTGACCCTCCTCTTCTTCAAGCTGTGCTCAAAGAGTCATTTGTGGAGGCATAATGGGCCAGACCCCCACACTGCTCTGGATTCAAAACAATATAAGGGGGAGAAGGACAGTTCTTTGTGCTGATAATGTGCTGGTAACACATAGTGCAAGACACTGCTCTCATCAGCACAGCTCTGCAATTGTGCCGGCCTGTGTAGAGATGCAGATGCAGAATCTGGCAGGTGCTTCCTGTGAGACCTTCTGGAATGAAGGAGGCAGCAGAGCCCACTCCAGAATCTCCTCCTCCTTAAGCAAAACATGATGACCTCTTACATTTCAGTCACATAAGGAATCAACCTCCAGCACAGTAAGGCAGGGAGGAAATTTATCCCCAAAAAGTGGGAAACCAAGGATAGAGCAGTTTTTAAAAACAAAAAAATTGTTCCTATACTGCTTGGGATAGGAGAAAGAGGCAATAGGAGAAAGGCAGAAAAGTGGAAGATGAGAATATCTAAAACAATTCCTCCACTCCCAAAAAGCAAATGAATACAGTGGAAAGAGACAAAAACCCCAGGATAGGTAGGCCAGCGAGAGGTAATTTTATGGCTGGTATTATGTTCAAAGTTAGACATGCACTAGCACCTGACATGAAAAACCTGTACACCCACCAAATTATTGCGAAGATATTGATTTAAAACCAGCAAAGCCCTCTTTCCACAGATCATCTGTTCTCAGCAGAAGCAAGAGTGTCAAGAAGGTTCCTGTGTTCTCCATCTCCTTCCATGTACAAAACACCTCACATGTGGTAACAGCTTTGCCAACAGTCAAGAACACAAAGTTGTCAGACCAGTTTGCATTCAGAAGGTAACTAGTGCACTGAAGAAAAAAGCAAACATATATGATTGCCCTTCAAGCTTCTATTAGATGTGCACTCAGAGCATAAAGAGTAACAAAATCAATGATTAAAAAGTTGTATATCAAAAAAAATTACCATCTAAAGCGAGCCATTTCAGCCAGAAGAAATTGCAATCTTCAGCTGTAACTCAGAGAGCTTTCTATCTCCTGCAAGTAGCTTTTTGCAAACTTCCCTTTCTCTTCTGTTCTCTTGACAGTTATCTGGAGTACTCTAAGAGGTAAGTGATCCCGAGAAAACATCCAAAACACAGTAAACTAAGAGATAAAAGTGGAAGCCAAGGAGGAAACACCTGAATACTTCAGGACCTGAAAAGTGTCATCTGTAAGAAACATAAATAATTAATTTCCAATTCTCTCTATTTAATTTTAAGACAAATACCTGTGAGAAAAAGTTAAATTTATATAATTTAACAGCAACCTGACAAGGCAAAATGGAACTCATAAGAGATTTTTAGGCCAAATTTTTGATTAATTTGCAAAAGTACCATTAAACTCCAAGGTGGGGGAGGGGAGAAATTTAAATTGGTTTTTCTCTCACTGCTGACCGGTATTTCTCTATATGTTTAAGAAAATATATTATGTAAGGGCAGTACTATGAGAGCAAGAATGCCTACTTTTACCATTACATTCTTCAGTTGCTTATTCTTCCTATCAGCTCCCATCCCTAAATTACAGCATGCTTGAGGGTAACTGTCCTAGGTGTTCCCAACTCTCTCTCTATGTACATTGTCCATCAATTTTTCATATACAGAGACCTTTAGCTTTCCTTAAGCTGGAAAGCAGAATTCCATGAACTGCCCTTCAAATGAGTGCACAAGTGCAGCTGCTCTTGTGAGCTGGAAGGTTTGTCTTCTGCTCAACAAGTACTGCAGAACAAAGGAGCATAGCCTCCAAATTTGACCATAGCTCAGACAGAGATTAAGATCAAATTCACAACTGAAGTCTCTCAGTTCACGAGGTCTGATCATTTTTGACACCATTGATTTCACTAAACCAATGCAAATTCCATGCACAAAGAAAATTTGGCACATCTAGAACTGATGTGACACAGATGTTAATAAACAAACTATGGTTTGCAGCTACTGTTACTGACATGCTGTCAAGTGACCAGATAGCAAACAAAAAAGTGCCCTCATGTGATGGAAGGGGTCATAGGTATGGATTCTGGCGTCATGCTGTTTTCCACTCTACCCCTTTTGTTTTATGAGTTTCATTCTGTAATTACTGATCTTTTTCTGTTGAAGACACTGAATAGAGTGATTTACAGCACAGATGGACGATCACCTACAGAGGAAGAAAAATGCCAAACCTTTCAGGCTGTGAACATGGTGGTTTTGATGGGCAGTTTGGAACGCTTCATGTTCTGGATAAAAAGAAAAAATATTGAAAAGGCTTAGGTTATTTTAGGTTATTATAGGCCAGAAGTATACAACATTATTCATTTAAAGTTAATGCTTACTTAAGAAACATGTATTTGAAAGGACTTTGGACAAATGCTCTCCACTGTTTCTTTATAAAACAAGCTTTCATTTACTTTAAGAAAATGTATACAGACAGTAAAAGGATCAGGAAGTGCCACGGGCCTACATTTTCAGTATGATATGCAAAGACGGCAATGCATGGATGAGTATTCATTAACATTTTTGGTACACACTCATAAAAACCTTGAGATCTGTCCAAACGCTGGGCATCTTGTCAAGCTGACCAGAGAGACACAGTAATACTTTTATTCTTTATTGAAAAA
Organism: Calyptomena viridis; assembly: GCA_013390005.1. Lineage (NCBI taxonomy): Eukaryota > Metazoa > Chordata > Aves > Passeriformes > Eurylaimidae > Calyptomena > Calyptomena viridis. Next base: position 536,359 of record WEIV01006667.1, on the reverse strand, counting down.
TCCTCTTCCTCCCACCAAAGAATGTGGGTTACATAGAAGTCATGTAATCAAACATTAATCTCCTCTGTTCCATTCCTGCAGGTCCTCTCATTAAACCTTACATACCTTCTTCATGCTCTCTGTATCTCTTGCAGGTTTGTAGAACTTCTTCAGTGGGCAAGCAGAAAGAACAGCTATGTCAGCACACAAAGACAAATCCCTGTTTCTGAAGGGTGCATTCAGGAGTAGCACAGAGAATGTTAGTCTGGCATGAGGACACTGGGACCAAACTTCTCTGATCTGCCACTGATCTGCCATCACACACCTCTGTTACCAGCTCTCCTACTGCTGTTTGACTGCCACAGCTAATTATTTTTTAAATAGTATTTAGAGACAAAGAGTGTTCTACAAAGAGCGGGAGCAAGTCTGTGATCTTTCCTGGAGCCACTAACTGTCAACATTTCAACAAAGGATAGAGCTAAAATTTTGACATTAGTATTTTAGTGGTAGTTGAATGCTGTGTTGACACTGTCCTGCTATAGAAATCCAGGTACATTAGAAAAATGTCCAAATGGCAGATCCAATAGCATGTAACTTTTTGCTCTCTAGTTCCTTCACAATGAGGACCCAGAAATCAACTCTTATGAAAGCACTATAGGACAAAGATTTTCATCCTCTGATGAGCCTTATCAATCCCTATTAGAAAAAAGATCAGGAAGAGCAAGAAATTTAATTTGCTTAGAACAGCATGTTCTTGTTTAAACAGGCAGAATGTCATTAACAGAAGCCAGTACATGCCAAATGACCAACTGAGTTGCGCTGCAGAGAGCTAAGAATGGTTGTAGTAAAAACATGAATTCCAATTATCCACATTAAAAGATCTGATTACATGTGCCCTAAAATATCTGCATAATTTAACCACAGCTAAGTGTAATTAAAACGATATTAAAGAACTACATACAAACAATTATAGTTGTCTCCATTTTATTTTTTTTTAAGATACGTACAATCCTGTATGCATATATAATTCAAAAATATTAAGTATCCAAAGGTAACTTCCATAAAGAGGCTATCATATACATGCTTTTTGCAAGGTTCTTCTACCTAGCAGAGGCTAACAGACTACTGATGAGAATTACTCCCACAGCTCCTATCTTTCTGTCCAGGGAAGACTCCTTAGGACAATTCTGTATTTGTCCTCAGAAAGCTTTCCATCCTTTTAAAACCCCTTCGCACAAGAACAGGATGGATTCCCAGATGACAAACACAGACTAATACTTTGTCTGATACAGCAGTACTATTTATGATCATTCCTTTGAAGACTCTCCAGAAAACACATCAAATCCCTCCAGAAAATAAACATGTGTCAAGTGCATTAGAAATGGAATGAGATACTAGGATGTAAGAGCTTACACTGGAAAAAACCCATATGTACACACAGACACTCCTGTCATGTGACAAGATTTTTGCTTTTCCCTCCTTCTTCCCCCAAATCATACCTTAGTTGCTGCTGTTGGATAGACCAGCTGGATAGTTTCTGACCTAAAAAATCAACACAGCCTGTTTTACACAATGCTCATTAATGAGGTGCACTGTTGCTCAAGAAGGTAATTGTTACTGATGGCATAGGCTCTGAAGTCTATTCCTAGGAAAGCTTTGTTCAGAAGGGCAGGGCAGATCAAAGACAATTTTCTCATCAGAGACCCATGAAGAGCAATAACTTTTCACAGCACCATTCTCAGCCATATCACACTTTCTATTCCTAATGGAACAGATTCTTCCTGCCTAAACATCTAAGAATATATCTGCTTGAACAGGCTTTAGGGAGAAAACTGCAAGTTTGCCAACAGACTGACAAGTTAACAGGCAGCTACTATCCACAGCCAGAATCAGGAACTCAAGTCCTGAAAGAGGCCAGCCTTAACAGCTTGTAGAACCCATCCTTTACCCTGTGTTTTATTGCTGTGAATGTAATAAGTGCCTGTGAAATGTGGCTCCCTGGTATTAATCCAGGTAATGATGATAAACCCCAAAGCAAGAAAGGAAAAAAAAAAACTTAATGCAATTAAAAGGAACATACAGACTTAGGATCCTGAGGAAACAGGAAGAAAAACTGACAAGGGCAAATCTCACGACTATTTACTTGTGCAGTGAACTCAGCAACTGCTTCAACAGTCCAACAGCAAAACATTGGGATCGGAGGATCCGAGGGCATGGGATTTCTGTGGAAGCCTTAATAATTAGTGTGCAGAAAGAGACATTTGGATGGATACTGAGTATGCTTGAGGTAGATAGAGCTACAGTCAGATGGATGAGGAGAGCAGCGAGTTAATTCAGTCCGAAGGAAGAGGTTTATTTTCCTTGGCAACATGTAAAGAAAAAGATTCTACAATCCTGGGTTAAAGCTCCAAGAGGAGTTTCTTCTTCATATTGGAAACCAACAATGGGCATTTCAGACTATAGGAAGTCATTTATTTGCCTCTGGTACTCACCAAAACTCAAACAGCTTTGTTGGTTTTGATGGCAGGACAGGCTATCTTTTTCTTCCCTACATTTAGATTCCTACCATGAACTCACAGCATGCAGTACTGACACAGACAGCACTATGGATTAGACTCAGGAGCTGCACTGAGCCTTTGTGAAGGGTTCTCAACCCCAGAGCCCCGCAAGCACAGTTCCTGTAGTCCTCCTGGCAGGACTCTTGCTTTTCACACACCTTCAGGAACTTCCTCCACCTGGTCTCCCTGGAGCTGCCCTACTTGTTCTCCATCAGCCCCAAATGGATTTTGGGGAGAAATCTTCAGGCTACTTCAGAGCCTGAAGTAGCTCTTGCATCTCTCCCCATGAGCTCCCATAACCACAACATAGACCATTACTTTAAAAGAAAAAGTAGTTTACATTTGAATAGGAATATTATACATTAAGTTGCTATATAAAAAAAAATATACACACACACACACACGGACATTTGTGTCTCTAAATTTTGTACAACAAAAGGACTCACTGCTATGACTGGTTCCATCCAAGAAGCTGCCAGCCTTGAATGAGAGTTCCAGATGCCTTTTTACACCTTCTCTAGGTTTTACCAAGAAGTTATTTTTGATTGCACATAGAGAAGCACAGCCCTTCTTGTAAAGCAACCAATCACTGTCATGGGCAACCAAGAATGAGGATAAGTGGAGAATAATTTGTTCATTTACAGTACTGCTGAAGCTCAGGATTTCTAGGTTTGCAAAACAAATGTTTGAACATAACTACAAGAAAACAAAGTAAACATCAGAACAGCATCCAGAATTTCAACACAAAGTAATAACCAACTACTTTGAATCAAGCTACACAGTTTTCTCTGAAAAATCAGCCTTGCATATTCTATTTAAACAAATTTAACTGCATTGAAAGTGGTAATGTTCACTTCTGTTTGTTTTTTTTTTAATACATAATAGCTTTTCCTGTAAAATTTAGGTGGACATTAGTGAAAAAAGGTATTAAGTTGAATGTAGAGACTGGATATGAGCGATGAGTTTGTGTTCCTCCATTAGGAACATGCACAACACAAAGGTAAACATGCTCTTCGAAAAAGAAAGGTTACATTAAATTAAAAAAACTAACACAGTAATAAACTGAAATACGTATTTAAAAGACAAAGAATTGAAATTCTCTGAAAATGAAGAAACAAAACTGTGAGTATTGAATGAAGAAGGATTTAAAATAAATTTTTCAATGAACATAATTGCAAGTCTAATCCCCAGCTTTTAAAAACAACTAATTCTTTATTGCTTCTTTAAATCTCTTCCAACTTTTTGTTCTATTGTTTTCAGGGTACCATGCAAATCAGGGTAGAATTAATTTCACAGCCTGCAATTCAAGATGTACTAAAAGAGTATTTCCTCCAGCAGTGAGCACTAAGCCAAAAATAGAAATACTGTCAGAAATATTGTTCAGCACAGGATGAGACTGTAGCTTATGGTGGAAAAACAGTGACTGTTAAAGAACAGAACTGTTAATGAGTGAACTGAGCAAGAACTGATGGAAATGTGACTTCTTTCCTTAAGCTTTTACTCCAACCATAAATGTATTATCTGCTTTAAAGAGAACTAAAACTGAAATAACCTCTTGCTGGTAATCTTTAGCTATAATTTATTCTTTTGAGAATAAGCATTCTCAAAAATGAGGAAAAATAATCAAAAAAGGAGCAATATAGAGAAAGATAACATAGTTTGGAATACATTAGTTTAAACTCTAAGAAAAACCAAAGGTGTGGGAAACATTGAGTACAGCAGCATGGAAGGAGGTACCCATTCTGGTATGCAGTTACTGAGCTGGAAAACAAAAGGTAATTGCTGCCTAAGTGCTCCAGACTAGAACACAGAACATTCATTTTGGACATATTTTCACAATTAACAACAACAAACACCAACAAACCAAAACCAACCAACCAATCCCAGGTGCACCCTGTGGAATTTTCCTTAGCCAGAAATGAGTAAGGCATACCATAAAACAAGTCAGTGTAGAAACTAAATATGAGAGGCTCCAAAAAAACTGGAGATTTTTTATGTACTTGCATGAAAAAATACTGGGTCTTATTTAATAAGAGCATGATCCTGTTGGAAATTTCTAATTGGAGCTAACCCATAAACATTAGTTTTAAACAAATAGCATTCACAATGTTAGTTAACCTCACAGAAGTTAATATATGTTAAGACTAAGGTATAGTATCTACCTAAGAGATGCTGCACATAAAGGCATTTGGAGCACAAGTTCAATGTAAGATTTTTGAAAGTTTTAGCTTTAAATACTCAAAAGAAAATGAAAAAAAAAAATTACTACAATTTAGATGATGTTTGTGAATGCTTGAATGTAAGTTAACAAATGTAACAATTCCAAAATGTTCATGTTTTGGTTCATATAGTATTTGCAACACTTTCTTCTCTACATAAATGAACTAATAATTTTCCTGGGATTTTTCTTTGTTTGTTTTCAAGTCTGAAAAAGAGAAAATACCTCAGATTGCATTCTTCTACAGCATGCAGGAAAAAAACCCCTAATTTTATGACCAAGCTCTCAACCACTTTGTAGGAACTAATAACATAACTGCTCCTATACAAACTACTCTAGGAATTAATCATCTGAAGCAAACAATGTAATTGTTTAACTTGATATCTATGTTGGCATCAGTTTCATTTCATTTACAGCGTTAAATTGATTCCAAGTTATTTGTAGGTCCATGTTTCTCTCAAAAAAACATTTCTGTCACGGATACACAACTCTGCTTGTCACTTACTATGGCTTTGACTTAAATATTGCTAAAAGATAAAAAATTTATCACATTCAATTTTCTAAATATTCCTGGTAATTAATTATATGGACCACTTTAGTCTTAGAAGATGTGACTGTTGAAAAACACGAGTTTGTTTTCTGAATGTTATAGTGACAGCACACTTCCACATATTGCTTGGATTTATACTTCTTACTTTGTTTTCTCAGGCTTTTTTGTTAGGAATGTATCCATAAGCCCTACATCAGGAGCAGCAGCGGGTTAAATCACATTTATCTGAGCTGACAGCTTTAAGTGCAGAAAGCAAAAGGTAGATAAGCTGAAATGGCAGCATCAATCATTTTCCATGAGACAAGACTCTTGCATTTAGTTTTTACGACCAACTGCTAATACAGTACCACTGCAAATGAAGGCTGCATGCAGCAATGAACCTCGTTATAAAGCCAGAGCATGAGTTCAAAGATGCCACTGTTGAAAACATTCACCGTTACAATTCACACACTTATCTCCATCATACAACCTTACATTCACCTGGAAACCTCACCTTTCTCCTCTCCTTGATCTTCACACCATTAACATTATGATCAGGTCAAAGTTGCATTTTCTTAAGCATCCATGTTCTTTACCACTTTGAAATTTAGCATCCAGGAACTTCATTTTGTCACAAAACCACTGTCATACTGATCCACTTTGCTGTTGGATTCTGTGATCTTGGAGCTGACAGATTCTATGGTCTCTGTAATGTTTTAAGAGTCGAGGGTCTCAAGGAGAAAAAGCAAACCCAGCATCGTGATCTACATTCTAAAGCTAAGGAATTAAATTGTGGAAGACCTTCAGAAACATTCACCACAACGGGCCATTTGGACAGCGTCCAAATTTCTCAAAACTTGAAACAAAACAGAGGTGGAGTTCCACAGGGCAACTGAATGACCTGGAATTGGCAGTGAGCCACATCAGTCAAATCAAAACAGCTTTCTGTCAGAACTACTCTAAAATATCCTTAGTCTGAATGTCACAATACAATTTAAAAAGAATGGCAGCACTTTGAGAGCACTCGCCTTTCCTTCCAAGACATTTAGAGTTCTCCAATTTGAAAAATCCATCCAGGCTTCACAGGTGAAAGTGAGGAATTACAGTGAGGAACTATGGCAGTTTCTGATTTTATCTGGCTCCACAGACAATGCTTTTTCTCTTGGTTCTTGTTTAACTTGGCTCACATAGGTAACACCCTCCGTATTTTCTTCATCTTAAAAACAAAACGAAAATCAAACGTTGAAGTTCAAACTCTACTGATAATGGTTCAGCTCCAACAAGCATATGAATTTAAAAGAAAAATATTTCAGGAACACAAGCTAATAGATAAGGCATACATGAAGTTAACTGCTGTTTAGCTTGACAGCCAGTTATGTCACCTACTGTGCTCTAAGACATTGCGAGTTGACATGAATTTACTGCAGTAAGGCCCCCTCTTGAGCAACAATATCTAAAACATTTTCAAAAAAAAAAGTTTGGAAATATAAAATCACTTTCTCACAAAATATCTTTTCTCTTTCCCACAGAAAAATAAAGCTGCCATCTTAATTTTTGGTTCTGGTTGTGAGGGTTTTTTTGCAGAGGAATAGAGAAATGGAGGTGCTATTAGTGAAAAAGTTGACTCTAAAGCACATTGATTTAGAGAATGACTTGCACTTCAGGCACAACTGGCCACTTCTCAATGGCTGCACACACACTTTCAGCAAGAAATAGCTTATTCTTAAGCTAGGGCTTAGAAATGGGAAAATCCAGAACACAGAGGATAATTTTTAACCAAGTGCACACGTCCATAAATCTTCAAATACACATTGACTGAACTGCTAAATTCAAGCATATGGTGTTTCCTCCAAATAAGGTCTGTAGCATTATTCCCCCTTCAGTCTAGACCAGTCTCTGGGCAGGGGGAGGAAAAAAAAAGTTTCTGTTCATTTCATAGGCAACTCCACTAACTTAGGAATGGCACCAATATTCTTGCAATTTCTAAATTCAGGGTGGTGAGGACAGACTGAGACCTTGAGCAGAAAAAAAAAAGGAAAGCCCAAAGGAACAGCGAGTTTAGTCCTTGCAGTTATATAATTAATATTTGACTACATTTCTTTATGAGTAAAATAATATTTCTTTAAAAATTAACTTACGATATTTGTCACATACAAAAATTTTGACATGCATCAACATCTAGACTGAACAAATGGACTAAATATTTGATAAGTCTCTGAAATTCTTTTACCCTGAAAGAAAAAAAGAATTTCTCAGAAGTCAAAGTCAACTATAAAAGGGAAAACAACCAGTTACACAAACTTTTGAGCACAACAGGCAGAAAATTCCTTAAATTTAACTTTGACAATACTGCCACAGTAAAATAACTGATTTGTACTTTAGCACATAGGAATTTCAGTATATTTCTTCATGTACCCTTAATTTATACTAAGTTCTGTAATATTCTGGAAATGAAAATATAAGAATACATGAAGAAATAAAAAGGAAATAAAGTTTTGCTGACCTGCAAAAGTCATTGATACATATGGATACAATTATGGTATAGCTATGATCTAGCACATCTACATGTTCCTGCAGAACTACACAAAAGCCATCTCTTTAGAAGTCATAGATGACAAGAAAAGATAATACAGAAATAAAGCATTGCACAGCTAATGTTTCAGATTCTCTGGGTAGTCAAAAGACCACATTGCACTGATCTATGTATGGTCCATATCTAATAGGTTTTCTTCACCAAAAATCAATCCATAAGAATGCAAGCTACCATTCTCAAACAGGTTCCATGACTGAGAATTCAAAGGCTATTGCTGTTTATTAGCATTGGTTTTTAAGGAGCCTTCTACTTTGAAAGTTATTTACTGTGCTTATTGCATATTTTTTAAAAACTGCTTTCAAACAGTAGCTTGAAATTCCAAGTAATTACATACAACTCCAATTGATCATTTCTAAAGCATATTGATGAATTACAGAATTTTAGTACAACATTATTAAAATTTTTCAGAAATCTGTTGGGATGGTGTAAATAAAGAAGTCATCAAACCCCCCATACTTCTTTCCAAAGAGTTCTAACTAGATTCAGTATTGGTTATTTTCTATTCTTATTTTTCCCTAAAAAATTATTTTTAAGATCATAATTATAGCTAAGTATCAGGATTTTTGTCAAAAAGCCCTGTTTTTAACAATAAGTTGGTATTTGGTCAAAGAAATTGACAAGCATCTTTTTATAGTTAAAAATAAGTTTTGGGTGCTTTTTATGTTTTTTTGTTTGTTTGTTTTAACACAGTAAAAACTAATTAGAATCAGCTGAAAGAAGTCTATGCTGGAGTTCCTCATTAGCAACACACTTCTCTCACACTTGTGTGTCTTTCAAGACGCACAGAACAAAATCCACTGTATTTTCTATATTTATATTTTATTGAGAAAACTGCAACTTACTAAGTGCTGGATGGTTGTCCACAATCTGTACATCTCCCAGGAGAATATGGTGGACTCCTTCCAGGCTTCTGGAGTCCTCTATGCCTCCAGCTGGTACCAACGGGCTCATGGTGACCAGACTCTGATCAGAGCCAGGCGGAGTCTCAAAAGGAGAGGCAGCAACACTGTGCTGTGTTAGGTCAGCACCCGTTGGCAGACTGTGTCCCTGACTGAGTTCTAGAGACGGGCTGGTTATTGCACTCCCTAGGGAATCCAGGAGACTTGCAGGGCTGGGAGGTGAATGATTATTCACAGTTATCAGGGCTGTTGATCCATTTGTGGAGGTAAATGCTGACTGCAGCTGTAATCCCTGTGAAAGAGAAGGCAGAAGTACTAATGTACCAGTATTTACAGCAGAAAGAGTTGGCATTTAACGGCACATATTTTGCAATGCTGGAAGAGGAGAGCTTCCAACTTCCTACACACAATGTCCTCTGAACAGTCAATCCCAGCAACCCTAGGCTCAAGATGCATTTGAAAACAGTTAGGACGATGTATCCAACAGCATCTAGAAGACTGCTTATGACCATGAAGCTCTAATTTTGACTGATACTCAGTTTGAAATCATTGTCCAATACTGCCCATTCCCACAAGAAGCAGGTACTGTAAGCTAAGCATACCACATGAGGTGGACCCAGATAGAGAGGGAAACAGCAAGTAGAAGAGCATTTTACTGTAGACTGTATTTCTAGGGAAAGGACCACGCAATTCTCATTGGGGTTCTAAAAGTACAAAGGCAGCTTTTTGAAGTAGCTAGGGAAGAAAGCTAAGAGAGCTAGCTTTGAAGGCAGATGAGCTCTAGAAGAAGCTCTTTTAGCATGACATTCTTACCTCCACTCTTTTTCAACCTGGAATTTTACAGATCTGAGCTAGGAGCAGTTTTAGGATTTTAACACATTTCCTTAAGAAGCTGGAGGAGGATTTAAAAGGAATAAATAAGATTGACTTATCTCACCTCAGTTTTGCAGCATTTTCATCACAAAATGACTGGACCATATGAAAAATGAATAGGCACTTGGTCTGAGGCAGAAACCCAGTACCTTCATCTTCTTGGTTTGCCTTCACAAGAGACCCTAACTTCAAAGTGTCAGAGGATGGAGTGGGATCCCCTGCACCACAGCTACATGTGACATGTATGAGCAGCTAGAGTACAGCTGACAGCTGTTACCTAGATAGTGTTTGGGATTAGCTGAGAGGGAACTTGCTGTTCTCAGCTCACCTTCAGCACTCCCAGCACAGTGTTCTGTAAATGACTTGACTGTACCTGAAGTTGTGCAAATATCTTGGGCTGAAGTGAGGAGAGTGAAGACAACAGCTGAGCTGTTTCTGGTAGCAGGGACTCCCCGCTCTGGCCGGATTCTGCTTTGGTGATGACTGACTCTCCTCCTGAGCTCCCTACAGTGCCAAAGAGAGGAAGCAGACAGTTAGGACAAATTTCTTCTTCATGTTTAATAAAAGCTTCCCCTGCAAATCAAACAAACCCCTTCAATCTCAATACAGACATTGTATTGATATGTTTATTATATGATATATCGAGTTCTGCACAACAAGAAGTTCTGTCATTGCTTGATTTCTTAAATGTAAAGTTGTCCCCATTTGGCACATTTGGTTGGAACTAAAAAAACAATGTATACAAAGAATAGTCATAAAAGTCAGTGTTATTATCCCTTGCTACCACTTCACAAACAATTAAGAGCTCATTTTTAGAAATCCAGGCTACTTTTTTTGCTTAGACTTGTAATACAATTACAAACATGTTTGAAATGTGTACAAACACATACCCACACATATAAGCAGAGACAAAACATGCTGTGATTAGAGTATCTGCTTATATTCACTGAGTTGGTGCACATGCAGAAAACTAAACAAATCCAATTCTCCAGCTTCCTGTAAAATACAGTATGTCCCTGGATGGATGTTTACACATTTGATAGGCTACTTTATCTTACAAAATTATCTGTGTAAAACAAAGAAACTAAGAATTGGTCTCTTCCTGAACACTCTCCAGCACTCAGTTCGTAGCAAAAGTCATCCCTGCTGAGCTCTATCACAGCTGTTGTGGGCACAACTGTTCTGTGTCTCTCTACAAAAGCACAGTAAGGGCAATATTAACATAAGCATGCAAGCTTAAGCACTGTAAGTCTGCTCACACTGCAAATTCCTTTTTTCCTAAAAACCAAGACTTGCTTAAAAAAGAGGTACACTGTTCAAGAGAAGTCTAAAAATTTTACCTGTTGTCCTCTCACAATTGTCAACACTGAAATTACTCCCTAAAAGGACCAAGCATATATAATGCTTTTCAGTTCAAATAATCCATTGCAGTAACAGACAAATTAAGAGTTAAAAAATACCAAACAAAACAGAGCCCAACACTGGCCTTTTTATTAATTGTAAATACACTGGTGTACATGGAACTGCTCCATATAAATCAGGTTCACCAGGTCATTTAGGAGAACTCATGCAGTAAGACAAACCTCCGGAGGTTTATATTTCTTGGTACAACAAAGAGAAGAAATAGGTCAGGGAGTGACATGGGCCAAAGGGAAAAGTGACACAAACACACCAGTACTTCTTCAGGCAAGAATCACAGGATAACTGTCAACACAAGTGCATCTTAAAAATGACAGTTGTGGTAGTGCCTCTTTTGTCCCTGTAGACTTCTTTGTCACCTTTCTGCAACAAAATGTACCCATTATTATGTTTCAGTTAAACGGGGAAACAAGCTGGTTCTGCTAGCTTTTAACTGAGATTAAAAACATTTATGAAGTCTGCAGCAGTATCTTAATGAGTGTAAAGTCCAGGCTCTCCCACCTCACTTCAGTTATCTACCTGCTAAAAGCCAACAACCTTCCTGATGTTTCGTATCAAACCTATTAAACAAAGGATGGGGAACGCATTTACAGACATGAAAAGAAGTTCTTTTGGTGTCACACTTCCCAAAATATCCTTGGAATTGGGATGGGAAGGGCAGAACAATTTAATTTTGAATTTATTATCAGCCACCATGATCCAGCAGAGCATCTCAGCTTATGTGTGTGGGTATCAAGTAGATCTAGTTACAAGCACCTGTATTTGGTTTTAGTACATGATTTGAAGTTGAAGTAATAGTAGTGGGAACCCACTTTTAACAAAGGAAAAAGAGCATAACTAGCAACTTAAAAAAACTCAAACCAGTCCTTTGACCATGAATACGTAAGTTTATATAGAAATCTACCATATCTGCACTCTAGTTTTGCAGCAGAGTGGGAGGAATTTTAACACTTTGTGTCTCAGCAATGACTGGGAAGAGATGATATTTTGCTGTCACATTAATAAAGAAGTTACATCACAAAGAATTGAAGAAACACCTCTCTCAGCCCTGCTGCCACTTAACATTTGTGTTTCTATTTCTAACCTAAGCATCAAGGCAAAATGGAAAAGAGTGCTCTCAATTCCAGCAACAGAAATACAGTGCTTGTTGTTCAGGGAATGATCCCAGCAGTGGAACTCATCAAGCCAATGACTTTGTGAGAAGCAGGAATCTCAATGTGCATTCAAGACCCTTTCAGCAAGATGTTTAAGCATACGTGAAGCACAAACCATCTAAGAACTCAAATATCCAGTTGGATCCTGGGTATTGTGTGCCCTGACAGACATATCTCTTCAGTAGTAATTTAAGTCTCATTAGACAGTGTTATTAGTGTCTTCATCCAAGATAAAATGTTATTTCCACACAACCATCCCATTCAAATCTTTAGTTGCTTGAGAATGCTAAATAAAAGCGAAATTTATAATTTTAATACTTCTGACACCAACATCATGACTATATATACTTTTCCACACATACAGTCAAATAGTTAAAAAAGTAAACAAAAATAGTTCTACCAAAATAATCCTCCTTAAGTTCAGCTGAGGACAGAGCATGACAACAACCTCTCTGGAAGAAAACTGAAGTTCTGTGACATAGCCAATAGAACACATTTAAGACAGCTAGGTTATCCAAACAGTCCTACCATCTGAAGGTGGTGAGGCAAATGTAACAGTCACTGTTTCAGTGAGGACATTCCCACTGTCTGTGGTCCATTGCAGCTGAAAGAAAAAAGATCTGTTCTCAGAAAGGGTACAGGCTTGTCTACTACAGGAACACAGGCTCAATACAGGAGATGTACGAAAACAGTGCCTAAAACTACACTTTCTTATTTTAACTACACAGTTTGGGAGCTCTTGGTTTATAAAAAAAACACTGTAAAAGATTTTTTAACATGCACTATATCAGGAAACTAAAGTCTGCTCACAACAGTTTAAAGACTTTAAAACATAAAATAGTCAAACCATTTTTCTAACTAACAAGAACACACACTCACCTGGGCCACAACAGTGTAGGGAGAAGTAAAAGACTGATGATATGGCATGATTTAACAGTTGAGTTTGCCAAAGCTGATTTTAAATCAGCAATTTCTTAGTAGTTAGTCTCATAACTGGGAAAACTAGGATCACTGTGTACCCTTTATTACTCAATATGTGGAAGAAAATTAAGGAACAATCTTTAAGAGTTACTGAGCATTTGGAATTACTGACTTCAAACTTACTTCACTTGCTATAAAGTGTATTTATTAATATGTACAAATGCAAAATGTCGTGCAAGCCCTAATTTAGACTGCACCCAAGATACACTTCACCCTCACTTTTTCAGATACAGAAAAGTAGTAGTAACTTCTTCCAAACATAGATAATGACAAAGCCATTAATAAAATTCTCTGCCACAATAAAAGTTTTCTACACCACATGGCTTCCAGTTTATGGTCATTACGAAGTGCTAGTATTGTATAATTTCTCAGTCAACTAACAGCAATGTTGATGAGATAAATACCGAATAAGGTCAGAAGGTTTTATTCACATTTAATTCAATCTTGCTTAGCCAGGGATTCCACTGAAAATATTGCTGCTGGAAATACAAAGTCATAGAGAATTTTGGATGAAATACAGCTAAATGGTAAAAATTAAAGGCAAGACTTCCAGTATAACTCCAAAAACCAAAAAGATGCATGAAGGCTAACATACCGTTGCTGGGATACTTTCTGAATTATACACCATCTCTCCATTCCTTAAAGACTTCTGCACTTCATGAATGTGGTTCTTGATGTCATTCACAGTGGGGAAGAAGGACAGGTTATGTCTTTCTGGCACTTCATCAGGTGTGAATAATTCTCTTTCCACATACTTTCTGCCATAGGACATTCAAATAAGCATATTATTTAAATATATTGTGCTACTTCCCTCTGTCAGAGACATTGCTACCTTCTCCCTCCCCTTGATGCAATGACAAGACAAAAGCAAGCTAGATGAGCCTCTGAGCCTGTTCCTTGTGCATCTGTTACAGAGTTTGGAATTTAAAATCTCCATTTATTTAAGTAACTTTAAAGAGTACAGCAACTCTTACTGGCTACCAATGATGATATGGAAAGCAAAGACAAAAAGCTGGGAAAAAGAGCTTTGTGACATTTGGGAAATATATCCAGCAGTGCATCAGCAGTGCCATTTAGCTGCAAACCAAGTTAATCAAATGCAGAAGCAAATGTAGCACTACAGACTGAGAGCACTCCAGACAGTTCTGTACCTTAGTTGCTTCCTCACTGCATAGACTTGCTCTATTCCCTGAGACACCAGTTCTCGGATCTTGTCCGCCACTTGGGGATGAAGTCGAGAAGGCAGAGTACAGTTCTCATCTCTAACAACTTCCTCCTCCTCCTCAGGAGAAGACACAGAAAAATGGGAGGGTGAAGGAGGGAGGCAGGATGTTTCCATTTCATGATACTGATGGGCTTGCTGAGTGGGTAACTGTACATACCACCTAGCAAGAAGGAGAAAGTTTATACACACAATTTTCAAGCAAAGGTAAAAAATTTACTGTCTTAGGGGAACAGTCTGACAGCCACAAATGAGCTAGATGATGGTGTCTTTCAGAACTGAGGGCCTTCTCACGCCTTTCGATGCAAAATAAACTAGCTCAACCCCTCAGATAATACAACTATTTCTATGTGCATGAAAACACCTGCTAAAGTTTCACCACTTGGTGCATAACACATTTACCAAATTAATACTTCAGAGCCACAGAAGTCTTACTTGCATTGTGGGATTTTTTACTATTGATATTAATCAAAAGCCTTAATAAGTGACTAAGTAAAAAATAAAGCAAACCAAGTAAAATACTGCTCTTTTTTGCTTAACTTGTGAAAATAAAAAAGTGGAAGTTTCACCTGAGGATACCGCCAGCATCTATCAAGTTCTTCTTCAGAATGTTGAATGCTTTTTCCTGCTCCATTCTTATGATTTTCTTGTCAATTTTAGGGTCAGTAGGAACCCTGTATTCCGGAAACTTTTGAACCTTTTTAATATAGATCCTTCCAAGGGGGAAGGCAGGGGAAACAAAAAAAATTCTCCATCAGTACACTTTGTCCTTGGGAGGAGAAAGACCAAAACCCCACCTAATTTATATCAGACATTAGTACAGAAAAAGTTCAAGCAGAGTGATCCAGGGTGTGAGGAGCTTGTAAAAGAACTGTAAAATTCTTATGGACACATCAATAGAGACAGATGCAGACAGACACACTTCTGTTCTGGTCTGACAGCCACTCAGCCACAGTGATTTCACTCCTCAGTAAAAACCCTCTGTCCCTCAGTATAGTCAAAGCACAACACCATT
Source organism: Calyptomena viridis (assembly GCA_013390005.1). NCBI lineage: Eukaryota > Metazoa > Chordata > Aves > Passeriformes > Eurylaimidae > Calyptomena > Calyptomena viridis. The sequence goes on along the minus strand of WEIV01006667.1, from coordinate 520,919 downwards.
TTTGAACAGGCTGCAGTTCACCCAGCTGTGCAGAATTGAGCACATACATACTTAGCTGCAACTGTTCAGATAAACACTCTCTTAGCTCTGTAAAAACTGAACAAGCACCCAGGAGGATGCTCAAGGATGAGGAAAAAAACCCATTAGTGTTAGATATGGAGAAGCTCCTCAGTGAACAGGAAGAACTGTAACTCCTTCAGCACACAGGACATGTGCTAAACTAGGATGATTGACTGGTACCAAAGCAATTAAAGCCTGAAGAAAAAACAACAAATAATATGACGAAGTTTTAGGACCAGAAATGGTTGCTAAAGGATTCCACAATAACTCGTTAATGCTTAGGTAGATGATTGCCACCTGTATTTCATATAGCAATGTACTGCTACTTTGCATCCAGACAATCTATCAAATCTCAGCCTTATTCAGTCAAGCAGGACAGCATTTCCTCCTTACCTCTAAATGAGTATTAACCTCAAGTTATCAAGGAGATGAAGCTAAGAACTACAGTGAGTATCAGCTATCACTCCAAAAAGTGTTCTGTCACAACTCACAGAAAGAACTCTTTCTTAGGACACTGAGTCACTCCTACAGCTTCACAGATAATTCTCACCTTGCTGGACAAGTGGCTTTGTACAGATGACCAGAGGTGCTTTCTTGCTCACCAGCTTTCTTGGGCTGAAACCCTTTCCTCCTTGGCCCGTATTGACACTCCATTACAATGGCTCTGCTTCCTGGAAACAGAAAGTAATACACTCTTATTTATTCCAGCAATCACTGAAGCTATTACAGTAAAATAGTAACTACAGATGAGATTTCTGAAATAGTTATTTCTGTTTGCCATCAGACACTTCAGAAGGCAGAATGCTTAGGTGTAGCAAGGAAATAAAGTGCAAATGCTTCTCTCGCAGCATGAAGAACACAGAGCATTCTCAAACCATTTCTCAAACTCATTACACCTCACAACACTCCTGCAACATAGGGAAGGCAAAATACTAGATTCTGCCCTGCTGAACACCAAAGTCATGCAAGTTACCAAAGGAGCACAATGCTGGTAATAATCATAAAAGAAACAGAATTCCCAAATAACAGAGAAAATCCACAGCTGAAATTGAGGGTGTGCTGGTTTTGGCTGGGACTGAGTTAACTTTCTTCACAGCAGCCAGTATGAGGCTGTATTTTGGATTTGTGCTGATAATAGTGCTGGTAACACAGAGATGTTAAATTACTGCTGAACAGGGCTTACACAGAATCAAACTCTTTTCTGCCTCTCACTCCATCCCACCAGTGAGGAGGCTGAGGGGCACATGAAATTGGGAGGGGACACAGCCAGGACAGCTGGCCCAAAGTGAGCAAAGTCATATTCCATACCACATGGCCTCATGTTCAGCATACAGAGCTGGGGGAAGGAGAAAGAAGGGGGGGACATTCAAGGTTATGGTGTTTGTCTTCCCAAGTCACCATTACAGCTGATGGAGCCCTGTTTCCTGGGGATGGCTGGACACCTGTCTGACAATGGGAAGTGGTGAGTGAATGAATTCCTTACTTTGCTTTGCTTGTGTGCATGGCTTTTCCTTAATCTTTTAAACTGCCTTTATCTCAACCCATGAGTTTTCTCACTTCTACCCTTCCAATTTTCTCTCCCATCCCAACAGGGGAAAATGAGCATGTGGCTCTGTGGTAGTTTCCAGCTGGGGTTAAACCACAACAGGTGAGCAGCCATTTCAGCTTCCTGGATTAAGTCAACACTTTAGATCATTCTGTCCCATAAATTCTTAACTGCAAGTCAGAGCTATCTGAATTCTAAATAAGACAGTTTCAGTGCAGCATACCCACACAGAACCAGACAGGCTTAAACAAACACTGCTTTGCTATAAACTCAAAGTAAGTGATTTCTTCCAGCCAGACCTCTAACAACAGGGGTAACAAGCAAAGTACTAAAGTCGTCAAGAAAGGAACACCTTCCAAATTTCTTCCACATCCAGTTTAGCTATCTTTTATTTATGAGGCAAGGAGCTGCTTATACCACAAGGGATACAACCAAAACCTTTTTAAGTATTACAACAGCAACATAATGTGTTTCCATAAGATACCAAATTATTTATTGCCTTAGGGCGTGACATCAAAAATAAAGATAATTATGTATGACAGATACCTTGTCCCTTTTTTTAACAAACATTTTAACATACAGACTTAAAATCTAAATTCCAGGTTTGAAAAGATTGCAACAGCTTTAAATTACAGTGCTAATATGAATCTCAAAACCAGTTTGATGTGGCCCTTGTTTTACAAAAGTATCAACTATCCAAAATTCTTACTAAAACCAACAATCAAGATTTTGATGATTATTGCATGTTTTGTACCATGGGGAGCTACCCAGCTTCTCTGTATGTCCCTGGAGCTGAAGAAGCACAGCAAGAAAAGTATTACAGATTAATTCTACTTTTGCAGAAAGGATAAATTCCTCAAAAACAACACTTTCATCCTGCACAATTTAAAATTCAATTATCTGGGATTTGAACTGAAGTTCAGCAAACCATATTTACAGCCTCTGCTGTACAGGTGAAAAGGAATTTCTTGAATGTTTTTCATAGAGGAGTTACAAACCTAAATGTATTGGAAAGGCAACACATTAGAAATATGTATGTCTGTTTAGGGGTGTGAGCAAAGCAAAAATATTACAATTTAATCATCTGAATCTCCATTAGCCTACATATTTAAAGAAAAAAACCTGTGTTTTTACTCTGAATATTTTACTGTGGGGCAAATCATTTATCAGGAGATCTTAGAGGAAATTAAAGATGTCTCATATATATGTTGGTGGAAAAAAAGTGTAAGTTGCTTTGACTTTTTCTTTTCCCTCACAGTTTATGAATGAAGCTTTAAAAACAGTGCTAGTATTTTACTTTTTCAGTATCTATCAGAAAAAAAATGCTAAAAAAACCCAAACCAAACCAAAACAAACAAAAACACCAAACCCAAACAACCCCAAGCACATAACTAACCTTCCTGTCATTTATTTTCTCTAATAAAACCCCATTCATTTTATACTCAAATTAATTCTTAGTAATTTCACATATGCATTGCATGAGCTAAATATGTAATTACCAACCTGTAAAGCCTTTGTGTTCATTTAAAAAAAAAAATCTGTCTGTTGAGGTATGTTGATGTTTATCTTGTCTGGTTGGGATTTCTTATTCACTTTTTTTAAAGATTGCAATTTAAATAGTTTATTGACTCCTGTGGAACAAACTCTTCAAAAGACCTTCAAGTTAGGCAAGAATAATCGAACAAGCTCTTACCCTTATGAGCACTTTCATGTCCTAAAAGAGCAGATGGGACCTCCACCTAAAGATCTCACACAAGAAGCCCCATCAAATGGTACTTAAACACTTTCTAAAGAACAAAAGGAAATAATCACAGCAAAACATAACTCCCCCCCCAAAAAAAAACATGTTTCCTTCGGTTTGAGGAAACAAGCTCCTTCAGACTGTGTCACAGAAGTGCCCAAGATGCTTCTTTTTTTATGTTTGTGCCTTGACTTTACCAACACTAAGGAACAACATAAAGATTCTTCTTTATAGCCAGTTGGCAGCTGATGTTGAAATTTTGGAAGTAGTTATTAAAATAAAAGTTAGTTACCTGCATTGACAAAGGGGATCCCATCATATGGGACATACTGAGATTTCCACATCAACCGTGTGGCAGGTTTGGCTGGGCTTGGAGACTGGCGTGTCCCCCACACACTTTGTGTTTGCTGCTTGTGTAGCGTTAGAACACTCTCTAATTCTGTCTCGCTCACACAATAGCCGCGGTACGAGTCCCCAATTTTCTGCATGGAAAGGAGGTGAAATAATAGGATTATTCACCCAGCTGACTGCTGAACGTTACACAAGAAAACAAAAGCAGTCAGGGACGTTGGCAAGTGATAACACCGGCCCAGATTTTTGGTGTTTCACGGTTTTTGTCCCCACACTAGTATCCTCACAGAGATTTACCACAGGATCTAACACCAGAGCAGCTCCCACTGAGATCAGGAGTTTGTCAGCCATCCAAGAACCTAGGAACACCAAGAACCCCTGACACGGTTACCGTTACTGTCACCTCTGGTTAACATAGGACAACTTCACTCCTGTGCAGTGGTTTCCCCCCCAGTACACACTTCAGTTGTTGTCATCACCTACACAAATTTGTCTTAGATGAAGTTTTTCACCTGACTGCCACAGAGAATCTCTGAACTGCTATGTATGTACTGCAACAGACACTGCACTGAGCAGAACACACCAGCTTATACCCCCCGTAACTGTCTCAGCTACTTAGTGCACTAACTTTGAACAGAATGTCTCACATAATATCCCTCCCAACCTTTGAGGCACTCTTGATTCTCAGCATTACACAGAAACATACTATGCCAGATTTGCCATGTGCAAATTGATGACTATTTCAATGAACTCTGCTAATATCTGGGCAACTCCACAAAAACTGCACCTAATGTGACAAAGTAGTTATCCAGCTACTCAGTGCCATCACAGCTGGTTCAGTGCTGGTCTAGCAGGGCCAGCCAACAAAGAGCAAAATTAGTGGGACAGAGAAGAACTTTCCATCCAAACTCAGAATGCCTTGATTGCTCCTGTTCACATGCAGCTCAGGGTCGGTCTGGCCAACCAGCTGTAAATAACATGCAGAGTAGTTTGCCAGCTCAGTCTTACAGTGTATCTGTGGGACAAACATACCCTGAACGAGTACCCAAGTCTGAGATCTATTTTGTCAGTGACAGAGCAGCCAGATGTTTAAGTAGTACCGAAAAAAAAGCAGCCAGTGTCTCTACAAGATTATTATCACGCAGATACCTTAGTGACAACTGCCTAAAACCTGCCATCCAAGAAAAACGAAATGCACAGGCTGCACTCACACAGCTGCGTGGGGAAAAAGAGGTGGGCAATTGTTTACTTTGAAGTTACAAATAACATTTATGTCCAAAACTTGCTCTGATAAATCTAGGAGAAGCAAAGCAGTCTGAGAAGTACCAAAACTACCTTCTTTACAGAAACCTGGAAAGCTGCCTTTCCCAAGAAGGATTACAGCATCACTCCACAAAGTAAACACTGTACAACCACCTTTTTTTTAGCATTATCTTACACTTGTCACTATAAATAGCTCATTGCCCTTATTCTTAGATGGTGAGAAGACAAATAAAACTGTTGTGCCAGAAAAGTAGCCGTAACAGTTAAGGTACTATCTCCTAAGCTGGCTTTACTTTTGCACAAGTTAGACCATTTTCCCTAAACTGAGGGTGGGGAGGAGGAGGAGGAGAAGAAAATCATAAAGCACTTAAGATCCCTGCTCTTCATGAGCTTTGCAAGTAGGAAAAAAACAGACAAATGAGACAAATGAGTCTGCTTCAGACAAATAAATTAACTTTGTATTGTTCATTAATGCAGTTTTTAATCACACTTTAATTCAGTATGCTGATACATGCTGGAAGTGTGTTCTGATCAGACTAGAAAACTAAGTAGGTTATTAAAAATAAATGTTTTTAAATTCACTTTTTATTAACAAAATAATTACCTTGAAGTAANCAACAGACACTGCACTGAGCAGAACACACCAGCTTATACCCCCCGTAACTGTCTCAGCTACTTAGTGCACTAACTTTGAACAGAATGTCTCACATAATATCCCTCCCAACCTTTGAGGCACTCTTGATTCTCAGCATTACACAGAAACATACTATGCCAGATTTGCCATGTGCAAATTGATGACTATTTCAATGAACTCTGCTAATATCTGGGCAACTCCACAAAAACTGCACCTAATGTGACAAAGTAGTTATCCAGCTACTCAGTGCCATCACAGCTGGTTCANTAAGATCCCTGCTCTTCATGAGCTTTGCAAGTAGGAAAAAAACAGACAAATGAGACAAATGAGTCTGCTTCAGACAAATAAATTAACTTAACTTTGTATTGTTCATTAATGCAGTTTTTAATTACACTTTATTTCAGTATGCTGATACTGCTGGAAGTGAGTTCTGATCAGACTAGAAAACTAAGACTTAGAAAACTAAGTAGGTTATTAAAAATAAATGTTTTTAAATTCACTTTTTATTAACAAAATAATTACCTTGAAGTAATCAGATACTCTCCAACCCTTTCACTCCAAGGTTCAAGACAAAAAAAGGAGCAATTCCTTTTCTTTCCCCTGGCCTCATGTCAGCAAAGGTACATAAAAGCTTACACTGAAGTACACACACCAAGACTGCAGTTTTCCTTGAGTGAACTAACAGCATTTGGGTACCAGAGGCATTATGGTGTCCGGACACAACAAGTGTAAGCTGAACATTTCAAGGCAGTCAGGGAATCGACACCAAACACAGAGCTTAGTGTTAATTTGGATACCTGTATTTTTTACTACTCTGTGTTTGCCTGCAGTACTAACTGCCAAAGGAGTCACTGCCCTTCGGGGTGCAGTGGCTTTGCCTGCTGACATCCTCTGTGAAAATCACACAGACCTCAGCACTGTTTAAGTTTGTTTCTACTCTGGCAAGCGACTGAAAGAGTGGAATTGTGAGCTGACATATTTACTGGCACCTCTCCAAAATGGATATCCAAATTCCAGTAGGACCCTGCAATTCTGTTACTAGTAACAGAACATTCTGCAAGGCAGTCACACCTGAAAGATAATTGACACCTCAAAATCCCATTGTTTCTAGTCTGTGTCCATGAAAAGGCACACACATCCTAGCAAGTCTCCAGTGGATCAGTGAGGATTAATGCATTTAGGTGACAATTCTGCTGAACAGCAGAGGCAGGTGTTCATGTCCTCAGAACACATTCATTTCTATTTCCTTTTCTTTAAAAATAAGAACTCTTCTATAAATGCTGCCGTGACTTTTCAACACAGCAGCTGAAATTTCTTGGAATAGACTCAGATAGACAAAGCAGATCATAATACAAGTTCTCCTGTGAAATGAAACCAACAATAAATGATTTAGATAAGCTATATGGAAGTTAAGACAGGAAAGTATGTGCCACATAGTGCTAAAAGCACAGTTCGGTGAACTTTATCAACTAACTGGCCAACTGAATTAAGAGACTGATTCTATGAAAATGGTATCTCCACCATGGAAGAAAATTTATGCTACTAATTTTCTGGCCTCCTAAAATTTAAGTGGATGTAAGAGTGGATAGTACCATTGGTATGAAATAAATGGCCTATAAAAGAAGGAATAGATTGATATATTTAAAAATAATTTCTGAGTGGATACAGAAAGAAATTCATTTTCTAAGTCCCTGCAACTGCAATTTCCAGTTATCAGTGGCCAAGCCAATAGGGAAAAATGCAAGTGGTAGAGATATCTAAAGAGATGAAGCAGCTAGACATATCAGTTTTCCTTTTAAAAAGTATTAAGAGAAAGTGAAATAAACATCTCTCAAGAAGAGTCTGGTAGTAGGAGGAAGGGGTAGTTGATATCTCAGAGTCTTCCCATCCCCCTTCCCTTCCAAGTGACTTAAGATACATTCTAGTTGTTGATAGCATCCCAGTCATCAGGGAAGTTCTACAGACATCTAACAATTTGCAAATAAAGGAAGAGTTCTGTTTAGGTCAAAAGCCATCACAGGGATGTTTTTTTCTTTTGTTTTTTTAACAAAAGAAAACAAGCACAGGTAACCTAACCTGCTGGGCAAAAAAAAACCCCAAAAGAACCCCACACATCAAGAATATCTAAAAAAAAAATCCTTAGTATAATATTGACATTAAGGTGCTTTAAGTCTCAGACTTGACAGTCACATGGGTTTTGATTTCTATGTGATAATACAAACCAGTATGAACAGCTGCAGAAACCAGCAAAGTTTGCACTTTAGCTCAAGAGCAAACTAACAGGGCACACAATGTCTCTTCCCAACACTAAGCATTGGGTTTTCAGCAGCACATTTTTTGCTTCAGGAGCTGTTGACGGTCAGTTATTCTAACATTCTCAAAATAGAAGGGGATTCCATAGAATTATATGTGTTTAATACCAGTATTATATACCAGGAAGCTTGAACACAACTTAAACAACTATGAATTATTCCTTTCATGGAATAGGATCACTATCTTAGATCTAGATCATAAAACATCAAGTCAGAATTCTTTGTGGCCCACCTCACAGTTCCTGAGACGGCGTGCCCACACAGGTGTATTTAGTGGCAATGGTTGGAGAGGGATGGGAAAAGGATCTTCCACTACCCTGAGAAAAAAAATATAATAGAAGTTTATACAGACATTCAGGAAAGCAACAATTTAGTCTAAACTACAGGTAGCATCAAACCAGTGTATTATGTATAACCCTAGAGCTTATGATCAAACTATGGATATTGTATCAATGAAAACCTGGGGTTCATTTTCTTCATATTCTATTTCATTGTTAAAATAATTTAGAGTAAATGTAAGTATTTAAAAATCCCATTGTTTTCTACATTCAAGACCTCCAAACATTCAGTATTCTTAGTATTGTTGCTTGACAACAATAGACAAAACATGGTGAAATAGACCAGCTGATTGTCTTGATCATTTTCTTATGCAGACTGATGGTAAAATGCCAAAGATTAAAACCAATACCAAACACTTGTTAGATGCTGCACATTTTAATATTTTAAATTACTAAAAGACAGCTCCAATAAGTATTGTAAGTGCATACCTAGTTTCTCCATTCCTTAAATCCTGGGAGAGAAACCATGTTTACTCAACGTTTACTGTTCCGAAACAAGTGCATCACCTCCTGTCTATAAAAGTACATCTCCTTTCCAGGATTATTTTTCTGACATGTACAGACTGTGTACACAACATCCACTCACAAACTGCTTCTCTTTGGTTTACATGTTTCTTGAATATATATAATTTGTGTTGTAGTGAAATCACCCTGATCTTTTCCACATCTTGTTTTCTAAAGAGCATAAACCAATGCAAAGCCAGCCTGCAGTCCACAGAGCAAACACCTCTTTTGGGAATTTTATTGTTGTCATCATTTTTTGTTGCTGCTGTTGCTTTATTTGTTTGGTTTTGAGGGTTTTTTAAAGGAAAAAAGAATTTGAGTATTCAGGAATTAAAATAGTAGGCAACATTTGGCATGGGGAGAGAATCAAGTGAATATCAAGTTAAAAATACCTAACAACTAATTAACTTTGGGAACTTTGCTAATCAATATGCCTAAGTGTTTCACCAAAACACACTGTTAGCAGCTACTTTCTCATATTTTATCAAAGGACACTGAAGAAGTTATCCAGAGAACAAGGATCAGGCACTCACAGTTAATGCCAACTACGGAAACCTCTATCTAAAAAATTAGTCTCTACAATCAACTGTTCTTGTGGGAGGATGGTTCATATATGTTTTAGTACACTCATACGGAAACTTTGCTCCCTCAAACATCAACTTCCCCTGAAGTTCCTTCACTGGATCACATTCAACTCCTGGTTGGCAGTATCAGTGTCTATTTGAAGTAGTTTCAGTAATTTGCACTGTGTTACTCTAAATGCTCACCTATTGTTCCAGTCGGAATATATCCAACTATGTCTGGAACAGAGAGAACAGAATACAGGTACTGTAATTGCTTTTTTCCACTGGCACGTACAAAAGCTGGCTGAAAACACAGTTAGCTACGCATCATTCACTAACACTAAGGGTTCATAACCTCCATTTCATGCTAATTTTGTGATAACCATTGCAAAAACAAAACTGCAAAAAAACCCCGCAGTACTATCAGTGGAACAAAGTGATTGTTCATCCTCTTAACTCCTCACCTACCTGGTGGTTGCTTTTTTCGATATGGTGAGAGATGCCTGTGGATGTAGAATGTAACTGCTGGCACTGTCTGCTACAGCAGCCACCACCACAGTCTGCAGGTTCCCATCACCACACTTCTCGTCTGAAGCATCTTTACAAAAATAAAACAGTCTCCTTGTTAATAACTGAATGCAGGATGGGGAAAAAATACACTTGCTATGATGTAACTCTGTGTTTGGAAAAGCAAGATTTTTGACATACGAAAGAAGGTTTACAGATGATAAAGTAGTTTAATAGTTGTGAATCAGTACTCAAACTTCAGGCACATATATGAAGATACACTTGATAAGGTTGCTTGTATTCAAGGACTTTGGTAATCACACTACTGCTAATTAATCCTTCCACAACAAAGCAAATAATCCAAACAACTTTTAAATTACTTTGCTTTACTTTTCCGCAAATCCATATAGGATTGCACAACTACTTTGTTCAGCTGCAAATCACACACTGGTTGCTTTCAAAATAAGAAAAAATGAGGTACTGATACTGCTTTGTACTTGGAAAAGAACACTTAAACAAGAAAAACAAGCCTCTTGTAATTGAATCTGACATGCTGTTAGAACAAATGTTTTAGCCTTTCTTGGTAATAGGGAGGAATCCATAAGCCAAAAACTACTGTTAGATTGAAGCCTGTGTGTACAGTTAAATAAAAACATGACACGATGGAAAACTGTGAAAGCAGGCATTCAATATTTTGATCTCAACATAGAAACATTCTTTAGATGTCTCTTTAGATGAGGGATTTCTGCCCTTCAGTTATGAAAGCCTCTTTACCCCATCCTGAGAAAGTGACAAGCTATTGACAGAGTACAGAAATCACTCCACTAGAAAGCTCCATGAGAAGGTTCATAAGTGTGCACTCAGATTAGCACCATTCTGGCTCAAAGCACTGGCTCCTCCTACACAGACATGCCCTTAAGAAACTACAGGCTACTCTGAAGCCTGTGTCACTTCATGCATTACCACCACGTGCAGACAAGAGAAACCCAAGGGCTCACAGGCCATTTTCCCTCCCCTTTATAACCTACATAGTAAACCACACACAAGTCTTTCTCTCTGTATTCTAAAGATCAAATAACTACAAAGTCTTTTACACACTAAGTCTCCAGAAAAAAAAGAAACCAACCAAACAAACAAACAAAAAAAAACCCACCAAGAAAACCTGTAGCACTGTTGTAGAACATGAATTCACATTATGTGACACGGAGCCCCATATAGGATGAATAATGGAAACACAAAGATACTATTCAGCATTGCTACATAGTGCTTACAAAGAGTAGCAGCACTTGTAGTTGCAATTGTTTCGCAACTAAAGCCTCATGGTCAGCTTTGAAGTGCAAGACTGTGCTGTAACCAAAGAGTGGTCTTACCCCTGCAAGAGCTGAGAGGGAGGAAAGGCTGAGCATTAGGGTAGGAACAAGTCTATCAATGCAAGGTCATAAAACCATATTCGAACTGTAAGTGCAAAGGGCTTAGATCATGACTTGAATCCCAAATCTTTCTTCCATCCACCCAGCATCAGGACTCTAGCCTTACCTTTCAGCCACCATTCCACAGGAGTAGTTAACTAGTGCTTGGATTTTGAGAATTTTATAGAGCCAATGAAAAAACAGTTTAAAAAACCTTTTGGAGTTTAATGAAATGTGATCACCTAGTTCTCGGTTTTATTCTGTGAATGCAAACTAGTACACAGCATTTTGCCATCCAGCAAGGCTTGCAGATAAAAAAACCATGGTTTCTGATTTCAGAATTTTCTAACTGTCCATTTTCTAAAGAAAACCTTAAAATTTGTGCTTCTGATTGTGCAACTCCCCACATACTTAAAATGTGGCAATTAACACATTGCAACAAAGTTACATGTCATTTTCCTTCACTGGGAACCGAATGTCTACTTAGGCAATTAATTCCTGGCTTCACAGAAGTTGCATCATCACCAGTGATCTCTGGAACAGAAGAATTAATGTTCTTCTGGTCTACCTGCATTCGAGGATTTAACTACTTCACTCAAAGTGAAGTAAACAGATAATGAAAATTTCAAGCTGAGGGTACAGCTGTCTGAAGGCACAAATATCCTTACTGATGGTAAATAAGGCAAGAAACAGCTCTGTGCTTGATATCTCAATCTATCCATCACATATCCTTCAAAAAAGGAGCATAATAGCTCTTCTTTCACCACGCTTTTGCCCAGCAGAAAATGTGGTGTGTGGGGTGCCAGATTTGTAATCAGAAAGCAGATTCAATATGTATTTCATCTTATAACTGACTAAGGAAAGGAAACACATACAAACAAGGTGCTCAAAACGAGATCACACAGGATGCACTTAGTCACAGGAACTCCCACCCCCGAGTCTCACAGGTCAACCTCACCCTGTGTGCCGGTCACATCCAGAAGCTGACCTTGAGGAATAATCACTTGAGTCACTCCTGGCTGTGCAGAAGGAATGACATGCAGCATCTGTCCATTTTCTGACTGGCTGGCAACAATCATCTGTAAGGCAATCACACGAAAGCATGAATAGCACTAGTTTGTATGGTGATCATGCAGCACGACTGGGTTTGAGTATCACCAGTACAGAAAACATTGCGGTTGGAATTAGGTCCTGTAAATTAACTTGATTTCACATAATAAGAAAACTACCTATTTATTGTTAATTTCTTAAAATTACTTTCCCCTTTTTAAAATAGGCCTTTTACTGAATTAGGGAAAGCAAAAAATCCACCACCACACATGATTCTACAATGAATTACACATTTATTTGAAACTTACAACACTATTATCAAAGCTATCAAAACCTGAAAGCCATTCATTGTTGGATTTGCTGTTACCCCATTCATGGACTAGGAGAATGAATCATAACACATAAAAATTTTGACTTTTACTTCTAAGAAACTGACCTTTATGGGCAGCATTTTATGCAAAAGCAGAGAGAATAAAAGCTCCAGGACTTAAAAAATTAAATTACCTAGAGTTGTGAAAAACATAACTTTTTATGATGTATTTTCCCACAATTACAAAGGACTTGTTCCCAACAATGTTATAAAACCTAGAGTAATACAAAATATCCTCTTGTTTCTGATTTATTACACTTTAAGCGGGTAAAGTGTCTTTAGTGACAGTACAATACATGCCAACCAAACCTTTTTACAAAATAGGTGTTACAAACTACAAAGCAACGTTTTAAGCAAATTAATTGGGGGGCAAGGAAGAAGGTGAGACATAATGGGTTAGATTATTGCTAATGTTCCAATCCCTCAAAAAAAACCAGAGAGCGCCTTATCCAAGGAACATAGACAAAGGAGTAGCAGTAGAAGTATGAGATCTCATCACACAATAGCATCCAGGCTTGATACTGACAAAGGAGATAAGTTGTTGTTTAATAAAATTAGTAATGGCTGAAGACAGGATTTGCCTACCTGACGGAGGGCAACTGGTGCATGAACTGAACCACTGAAAAAGTTTCACCTTGTTGCTAAAGTCTGAATCAGCTGTTGCTACAACACACAAGTACCATGTAAGAGAGTTCTTCAGAGAGCTCCTTGTCTGTGAGCACACCACCAGTGCTGTTTTCAGACACACTCACCATGGGCGCACTGGGCCCTCCTGGGGACTGCAGCTCACAGAGAGGCTGCCTGGTTTGGTCTCCCAGGTGGAACTCCTCTGCAGAGTGAGCCCGTGGCTGGGGCGGCCGTGCCGGCACAGCTGATGGAGAACTGCCCGAGAGCTGGACTGTGGCTGAGGGAGAGTCACTCTGGCCAAACAATGGATCCCTGGAATCCATGCACGTTAGATGCTTTCACAGAGGAAAACCGGGAAAATGTACTTTGAGTAGCAACTTCTATTAAGAGGAAAAAAAAGGAAGAGGAAAGAACATTTAAAACCAGTGTGCTGTATCGTATACTCAGAGGGAGCTCTTGTCCTTCTGACCAAGGTGCTAAACCAAGCAGTTCTTCTGTTTTCCATTTCCATGCTGAAAAAGTATTCATATTCCTGCTTCCTAGAACAAACTCTCTACTAAGGGGAGAAAAAATCCCTTGTGCTCAAAATCTGCTCCCAAAAACCATTCATCACTTTAAAACATCCCAAGTCTATCCAGAAATTGAGAGAGCTTTTATCAGAAACAAAACTAAAACAGTCACCATCGTGATCTGACTTGAAAAGAAATCCTGGATACTTGGCCTTTAAATACATGCATTCAGCTATGAAGACAAAAACCTCTATACATGTTTTTAATTGTTTACCAACAGAAGAAACACAAATACAACCTCCAAGTCCAAGAATTGTACAGCACAAGGCCAAGAATGAGATTTTCAAAATCTCAAAAAAATAGAATTTATTCTCATCAAGTTTGCAGAATCAAAGTCTTATAGTACATCCCATTTTCATTAAATTTAAGTGCATAGGCACAAATACCTGTCTTGCTGAAATCCTGACAACACAAACATTAAGCATGTAAAAGTAATGGAAAATAGGCAGCCCCAGTGTACAACAACATATCAGGCTGTCATTTGGCCAAAGCAAGAGGGGCTGCATTTTGGTATATCTGTTACAGTAATTGCACAAACAACTCTGATGTTTCTGGTACAAAAATTTACACACTACAGATCAAAAAATGGAGGAAAATGTTTCAAAATTTTATATAAAAGCAGATTTGCACTAAATAACCTTGTCAAAAATTCTGCAGGTATAATGTTCCATGCTGAAGCTGTCTACTGTAAAATACACCAGAAAAGCAGCAAAAAATAACTGACACTAGTTATGTCAAAGACATTATGCAGAGCCCAAAAGCACACTACTAAATCACTACCTGAGTAATATTTTATGTTAAAAGAGCATTCTGCAGAAGAACATTCATGCACAGAAATCTCCCTGAATAGGAATGTCTGGCAATATTTGATAATAAATAAATAAATGAAAGACTTCTCTTCCCCAATACCTACACAGATGTCCTGTGTCCCTGGACTTTCATTTGATACATTTGGTCACTAAGCAACTTGACCTGATTTTTAAGTGTTCTGAACCTCTCCTACTCCAAGGCATGTCATCAAGTGTTCTTTTTTTAAAGGATTTTCTTAACACAATAAAAACACATATTTCTTCAGCACTGTACCTATACGTACATAATTACTGAAGGTAATTACATGTAAAATCCGGATCTTCATCAGTTCAAAACTGAATGGAAAAGAATCCAAGAGAAGGAATTTCTGTACTTTTTTAAAGACACAATGTATTGCTATAAAGCCCCCTGCATTGCTGAAACAGCATGCTTTAAATTCAGAGAAGATGTAAAGGAAGCATCTACAAGGACAAAGCATTTGTACTTCACCTGGAAAACCCGATCATTTGTTTCCGACTCTCTTGTACCATTACAGCTGCCTATGAACAAATCATTAGATCCTTCCATGGCAATATCATGGTCAGCTCCATTTTCTTCCATTATAAGTGACCTGAAAAAGTACAAAAGTTTACTTCAGCCTTCTGCCAAGACATTGCTGCAGGTGTTTTCTTTGCCATTGCAAGCTAACAGCCAAGTCCTCAAGAAATCCTTGCCACTTCATTACTCACTGCAGAAAAATTCCAGTGTGTTGCTCCAGGAGTACAGCTTAGCCTTTTAGATGAGAAAATCAGCCTGATTTATCATTGCACACACAAACACAAACCACATATACACCCTCCCATTGTTTTCATCTAACTATGTCCACAAGCACTGAACTAACAACCATACACATCTAGAGAACACTTGATATTTAAACACATGCCAGCAATGCACACAAATACATTAATCACCTACTTCCATAATCAAAAGACAGGATTTGCATTATACAATGTCATCATTCAGACCTCTTGAAGTAAACTGCACTTGTTTTAAAGAGTTATAAAACAACATATAAATGAAATAAAATTACTATTATTAGTCTACAGCAATATGCTTTGGGCAGGAAAAACACCAAAACTGAAAAGAAAATTTGGCATTAATCACGTGATGAAAGACAAAAAAGCAGAGATCCCAGCGCTTCAGAGATCTACCTCCTATCCCAAAGAAAGCTTTAAGAAGCTCACTTTCCCACTACAAACCTACAAGCAAACAGAGAATATTGGAGAGTGAATTGCCACATCCACAGGATAATGTTCTCATGCACACAGTACATCCTTTAAAGCAAACCTAAATATTCACAAGCAACAAGACAAAATGACATTAACTTGGCTCTTACATTACAAGAGTACACATGTATTAGACTATGCACATAATATGCCCAACTGAATAGAAGAACACTTAATTCCTTCAGTTTGGAATGGAGGAAGGCGAAAGGAGTTCAGGATTCTTCCCTTCAGTATTTATTTCAAAGACAGCCTGCATTACATTAGCACGACTCCTACCAGCTGTATCTTCTTCCCCACACCTCATAAGTTAATTCCTCAAGATCCACCTTCTTGGCTGTGGGATTTCAACCATTTACAGATTTAGTAAGGAAAATGCAAAATGCTAGAAAGTCACTTGAAAAGAACTGTATAACTCCGAGAGCACAAATTTATACTGCTTTTCAAAGATATAAAGGACACAGGCAAAGTAAATCCACATCTCCTTGGCTTTTGAAACTGAATAAAGCATCCTGCTGATATAAGCAACATAGAGAAGATAAGCTGCTCATATGCTCAATATATTAATACTTTAATCTAAAGCAGACCTATTTTTCCATTCAATTTTCAAGTGATGACACTCCAAACCAAGTTCCAAATGAGTTTAGCAAATATTTTTGAGCTGAGAACAATTATGTTTCAGTTACAATGCCTGAAGCATGTTAGCAGCAAATGAAAAAAAAAAATCCAGAAAACTAGATTTCATCATCACTCAACCATTTCCTCTCGGTCAGAAGATGTGAAGAAGACATGGTAGTTTTACTAAAGCAGCACATTTACTTCTTTGAGATAAACGGAATAAGTTTGTTCCGGAGATGCTGATGGCACATACTCTGAACCTGCTGGGACCCAACAACAAAATGCAAGGACAGCTGTACTGGGACAAACCAATGGCCCGACTACTCTGTAGCCAATGCTAACCCAATATCCTGTATATAAGAATGGTTAATAACAAAACTCAGGGAAAAAAATACAGCAGTATATATAGACAGTGATATTTATCCAACTTCTTTTTGTAAGCAGTCCAGATACCCCTGAGCTTTTATACTTATGTTTAAAAATATCCCTGTGGTACAGTTTTGCCCTGTGACTTTGTCTAATCACTGTTCTAACCCAGGCAAACCACTGGCATGCACATCACCCCCACAATGAACTTCATGGTTTAACCATCTAGGTTTTATTAACCTGAGTGCTGTCAATCACAATCCAGGATTATTATTTTTTGTCCTAAAGAAATATACTTCTACAGATACAGATACTTACAGTCATATAAATATCATTGACCAATTCCTCAGACAGTTAAATCGAAAGTTTCCAAATCAGGGGTTAGCACATTTTAATACCACAGGACTACTTCCCTGCCTCTGTTTGGGAAGCACTTTACTCAAAATAAAGGAAAGTCTATGGCCATTGTTATCCTTGGTTGAACTCTACAAAGGGAGCAACCAGCCACAGAAACTACTAGCACAAGCAAACATGATAACCATAGTGAGCACTTTATGCAGGGTCTTGCTTATAGTTCTTGACAGGAAATACACACAGTTGAATGCTTCGCCATCAATCTTTTTGGGGGTTTCCATTAAATACTTCAGAGATTTCATAAAAAGCTTTAAGATAACTGCATAGGTTTACAACAGTTAAATAGGCTCTCTGAAAAAGCTCCCTCTGAGGGCATTTCTCTGCAACCATTCACAGTGGCATGAATTCACAAGGGCACGGATTACAGTAAAACGTATCAGGGAGGAAATTAGGGCATAGTGATACTCTCAAGCAAAGGAGTTACAATTAGCTCTACATTACTTTATACCAGGTTTGAGATTTAGCTTATCTCTGTCATGGAAAAGCAGGCAGATGCTGTTCAAAATGGATCAATGTTCAGACAGAAGGTCTGGGGGCTCCCACTTGAGATGTCTCAAGTCAGTTTTGTATAGATAACACCAGTAACTGGAAGACACACTCGTGTTAAATATGTTGACAAATAATGTTAGATCTTCGAAGTATCACTTAAGAAATAGACGAGATTCCAGAGTCTCACAAAACAAGAATCAACACCTGCCCACTCCAACAAGCGGAGTCACCACCCGTGCAAAGCCCAGCTGTTCACGAGAGGCCACCAATGACTGTCAGAAAGGTGAGGAAAAAAATTCACGCGTAACACAAGCACTCAGCAGCTCCTCACACAAGCAGCCTCTTCCCAAAATAGAAACTCACAGCTTCTGTTAAAGTCCGCCGCGCGTTGGGTTTCTTACTTTTAGTGGGCAGATAATTGTGGGTGTGTCGCTTGACACGGAGAGAAACACGACCCGAGTTACTCCGAGCAGAGACCACCACTCCGGGGACCCTCAGCGCCACACGGGGAGCTGCTCCCGCCGCCCGCGCGGGACGCCCGGAACGCGACCCCGCTCCCCAGCCCTGAGGGGCGCAGAAGGCGCCTCAGCCCGCGCCCGTCACCCCCCTCCGCACCGC
>WEIV01006667.1:471595-502237 GCA_013390005.1 Calyptomena viridis | reverse complement strand
AGTCAGGCCGAGCCGGCCCCGAGCGCGGTCCGGGACCCCGCAGGTGCCGGGGCTGGGGGACAGTCCCAGTAGAAGGGAACCGAAGGCTGGGATTTGTGTGCGCCCAGCGCCAAAGGCCGGGCTGCCGCGGCAGATGGGGATGGAAGCGTTGCCCAAAACCTGGCACAAGCACTAACGAAACCAAAGGTCTGCTTTTCGTGAAAGCCCTTGAGAAAAGCTCAGCCATTCTGTCAGTGCTAGCCGAAATGGGCCTGACTGACTTGAAAGGTGTTCGGGGGAAAGACATCTGTGCAATGTTGTTGATAAATCTCGTTTTCTATAAGAAACTGGACCCGTGGTATCTTACTCTGCTTCTTGAGACTTCTGCAAGTTGCTTTTAACCCATGAAGTTGCAAACAACCTTGAATAGAAAACTAGTGCACAGTGTAGTCCTTCTGCCAAACCGTGGGGCCTTTGTCAACTATGCCATTACAAAGGGAGAAATATGGGCCACAAATTCTTCACATTTTCCTATTGCTGCCACAGATACAGGGCTTTGGTAGTAACAAAGATGTGGTGGCAAGGTCCATACAGAGCAGTGAGGAAGCACCACTGGGGTTTGATTGCACATAGCTACAGAGAAAATACAGTAAGAGGCAAACTTAACTCTTTGAAACCCAACAGCAAATTTTCCTTCCTCTTAACTTAAATAATCCTTTGGAATTCATGGCCTCCCCACTGTTTTGTTGGGGGAGGAGGGGAGGTTTGGTTTTAACCTCTTCCTGGCTCCATTCTCCTGAACCAGCCACAAAATGATGCTGTTCTTGATGGTGTCAAATAGTGACAACTGAAAGCAGATTTTTCCTAATTCATTTCAGCGGATCACAAATATGTGGAATTTGACTTCCTTGTCAATGGCCAGTTCTTGCGAATGCCACTGGTCACACACATGGAAATGGAAAATATCTCCACAGTAAGTCATATTCAATTTCTTCCCTTTTTGGACAGTAGAACAGATGTAGCCAGTTTACTTCAATCTGATTTAGGTATTACATTGTCATCCTGACTAAATAGATTTCCTTGCTCAGTGTTATTTCTTTTCTGACTTTCTCAGGAGAATTCCCCGTATTTTTAAATCCATTCTGAACTGCAAAGTGATTAGAGACTATGGGACTGAGCAGTGCAAGGAACACTGTTCTCAACCCATTGTCTGTATACAGTTCAGAGGGGAAATTCTTGTCTCATTCAGTTCATCATTAATATATTTTTGTCTCTTGCATTGGGGGATAATGAGGGAGTTTAATATTACCTCTAGAAAATGTTGTGAAGTGTTTTACACACCAGTTTAGTATGGGTAAATACAGAAGGGGAATTCAAGAAGAGTGAAATTACTTGCTTTTGCTTCCAGCTTGCTATTAATAGCAATTTGATAAAAATATGGAAAGCAATATAACTCACACTTTTTTCTAAAGACTAGCTCCACTAATGTGGCAAAGGACTTGGATACCAAGATCTTTGCTTAATAGACCTGTACGTTTGAACCACACTACAGTTCAATTTTACTATTATTGATTGTAAAAACAAAACCGTACTAAATAAGTATTTTATCTGTGAGCTCAGGAAGAAGTGGTGGAAATAGAGTATGTGGAGAAATATATGGCCCCTCAGCCAGAAGAATGCATCTTCCATGATGACTGGATCAGTGCTGTCCAAGCCACTGAAGAAAGATGCCACACTAAGCCAATTCTAAGTTTTGTCTTGCTTATTCCTTTTCCTCCATGTGTTAAATGGAGTGGTATTTACTCTTTAATAATATGATGGGTGGGTTTTTTCCCCTCTTTGCTCTGTTTCTGTTTTATTTTTCGTTTAACCTGGCAAGTCAGTCAGCTACTTGCTTTTGTAAGCAGTTCACTGACAATGACTATAACACAAGTAGAAAACAACTAGAGTCTCTGAACATGGGATACTGCTAATACAAACAGAGAAAACAAATGCTGTTCACTATCCTTTCTCTTAAAGGACAGCAAGATTTCCTCATCTCTTTCACTTACACCCTTGACTTCCAATGTGACACTCATTAGCAACAAATAGAATAGTGTACCTTTACCTTTACACAGAGCTTTTCTTTAAAAAAAGCCAAACAGCCATAATTGTCTTCTTCTATTGTGTTTTCACATCCATTTTCCAGTCAAACAGGTGATGTTCATATATTAAGTAATGGTTTGAAAATGCTTTTAAAACCTCTAATAATGTATTAGAAACAACCAATTAAGTTTTAAATCCTATAAATTATGTAAGCAATTTTAAGTCTTACCTACCAGAACGTGCAGTACTCTCACTGCTTTTCTTTTTGGCCCATACTCCTACACTCCCACCTGTAGGCTTTAATGAAGCTTTATTCCGTAACAAAAAGATTTTTTTACTTTTTCAAGCTATTTGTTTTTAAACCAGTTATTGTGCTAATACTTTTTGAAGTTTCTGGTTGGGGTTTTTTTTTCATTAAAACATTGTTGGTCTTAAAGACAATGATGTTTGAAATTCTGTACCCTATAGGATATTAACTGGCTGCTACGACCAGACTGCTCGAGTGTGGTCTTTGGAAGGAAAATCCATCATGACAATAGCTGGGCATACAGAAGTAGTGAAGGATGTGGCATGGGTGAAGCAAGGTCAGTATATATATTAGGAGAGTAGTAATAGTTTGATTTATTGGGGAGAAATATCAGCATTTCTCAGCCATGAATATTTAATTATATAAATGCCATAATTATTTCAGTCTCTGTCAGTGGTGTTAGAAATGAAGTCATGGTGTGGATAAAATAGTCCTTTAACAGTAATGAATACAGTTACTTAAATGGTACCTTGTCTATTCACCTCGCAGTCTTATTTGGCAGATACTGGTATCTATATTAATTATACTTGCAGGGTAACACGGGGTAAACTGAGATACATATGAGTTTCTATCCATCTGGTATTTCTTCTATGATTACAATATATAGACTATAAAAACTGGGAGGATGAGTTGGGTGTGAGCATAACTTTTTTCTTCCTCAGACAGTTTATCATGCCTGTTACTCAGTGCTTCTATGGACCAAACTATCCTGCTATGGGAGTGGAATGTGGAGAAAAACAAAGTGAAAGCTCTTCACTGCTGCAGAGGACACGCTGGGAGTGTAGAGTCCATAGCTGTAGATTGTACAAAAACCAAAGTGAGTGACTCTGGGGAAAAAAACCTTTGTTTTTTGGGATGTTAGCAGCCCATATCTCAAAAATCATCTTTTTGTCTCTGTGTAGGTACTTGTCATCATGTTTTTATGACTGGCACACTGATGAGTTTCCAGTCTTGTTATAAATGTTGGTTATTGAGAATTAGGAGTGCTATATCAGTGCTAAGGAATATAATCATAGAATTATTTAGGTAGGAAAACAATTTAAGTGTGTATTTTAAAGTATATCTTACTTTAATGCATGTGAATTTTGTGTTATAATGAACAATTTTCAAATTTGACCTAAATTTTCACTGTGGTTTTGGTGGGGAAAAAAATTCCAGAGTGCTTCTTGGAAAAAGCAGGTGTAAGGAGGCTCTTTCCCTTCATCCAGGAACTCAGCAGTTATGAGCACTCACACCAAAGGTGAAGTCATTGCTCCCAGCTTGACTCAATATCAGACAGGTTAAAGTAGAACCCTTTGGTGCTGAAGTAAATAAGATATTTAGTAGATATTTTTCCTACTAAGGAAGGAAAAAGAATAATTTTATCTATGCCAGACATTTTTTTTTAGGAGCTCAGCCCCGTTCTTCCTGTGTCATAAACTCTTGGTTCATTTTTCAAGCAGATCTGTCTTAAAAGGTCTGTCTGGATCAACTTTTAACAAAATGTTTCTGCTCATACAGTTCTGCAGTGGGTCCTGGGATAAGATGTTAAAGATCTGGTCTGCAGGTAAGATGTAAGTTATGAGGCTATGTCTCACTATATTAAGTTACTGCTTTGGCTAATTACACAATTTCAGACATGGTTATCTAAATTATGTTTGTAGCCACTGTAAATATGGGCGTTTGCTTAATTACTGACATGGAGAATGAATTCACAAACCTCCAGCTCAAGTCTGCCTGTCCTGTGTCACAGTACCTACGGATGAAGAGGATGAAATGGAAGAAGCAGCTAACAGACCACGGAAGAAGCAGAAAACTGAACAATTGGGACTAACAAGGGTAAGATGAGCTCCAGGTTTGTCCAGGATTTTTCTTTATAAGTGTGCCCACATTACATTTCTCATTGCTAAAAATGGCTGTTTGAAAACTTCTGCTGATATGTTTCAGCTGATCAGACACATTTTTACTTGTTGAAAGAATAGATTTCTTGATGATATTCAATCAAATCTGTCACCATTAAATTCTAGACTCCTCTGGCAACCCTCTCTGGCCACACAGAAGCTGTCTCCTCTGTGCTGTGGTCAGATGCTGAAGAAATTTGCAGTGCATCGTGGGACCACACCATTAAACTCTGGGATGCTGAGACTGGAGATGTCAAGTCTACTTTGGTGAGATCATTATCCTCTGTCTATAGGTTCAGCTAAGTCCAGCTCAGAGAAACAGTAGTTGTGCAAAATAGTAGCTCATCTCTTAGAGTTACTGTTTTCTTTTCTGACAGACAGGAAACAAAGTGTTTAATTCTGTCTCCTTCTCACCACTGTGTCGCCGTCTCGCAACAGGGAGCACTGACAGACATATTAGACTCTGGGATCCTCGCAGCAAAGGTGAGCTGAAAACATGTGTGGTCTCAAAGTTATTTTTCCAAATCAGAACTTTTTCCTCTTTTGGATGGCCTCTCACAAACTGTTTTCTGGTCCCTCTGCTCAAAACCAGCCGTTTTGGGGCTTTTATTGAACACAAAGGTTACATCTATTTTCTGTAACCTTGTGTGAGACATCTTTTTATTTCTTACCTAGTAATTTAGAAATCTAACTGAGCTTAGGTTTTCCTTTTTTTCTCCCCCGTAAACTTACTGATGTTCAACTGTGCAGTTGCAGGACTTTTTTTTCTTTTTTGTAAGGTTCACACTTGGGTTGGCCAGACAATCATTAAAGTGAAATAGTAGTCACTTAGACATGGTACTCTGTATCATAACAGATAAGATTGTGGATATTATCACTGAGCCTACCGGACTTCTATGAACACACTTCATAGAATCATAGAATAGAATCATAGAATGGTTTGGGTTAGAAGGGACCTTAAAGATCATCCAGTTCCAAACCCCCTGCAATGGACAGGGACACCTTCAGCTAGGCCAGGTTCCTCAAAGCCCCATCCAACCTGGCCTTGAACACTTCCAGGGATGGGGTATGCTCTGGGCAACCTGTTCCAGTGCCTCACCACCCTCTGAGTAAAGAATTTCTTTCTAATATCTAATCTAAACCTGCTGTCAAGTTCAAAGCCATTCCCCTTTGTCCCGTCTTGTAAACAGTCTTTATCTTGTAGGCTCCCTTCAGGTACTAGGAGGCCACAGTAAGCATTTACTTGCTTAGCTTCTGTAAGTCTAACCAGACTTTATTAGCATTGTATATGTTGTTAATAAAAGCAATTTTTTATTTGCTTTTTAAAAAACATCTTTGAAAAGAGAGTTTAGGGACAGGAAAATATATTTTGAGGGTTTTTTTGGGGATTGGTTTGTTGGTTGGTTGTTGTTGGGGTTTTTTCCTTCCCCAGAACTTGTGTGACATACGTTGTTTGCTTTGTTTAAAGCTTGCTTTGTTTTTTGAAGCTAGAATTACTGGTGGGAGAAACAACTTGAGCACAAATAAGTTGCTGACTGCTTTTCTCACAGGATGTTGTGCACAGTTGGCATCTGCTGATGTTAAGGGTTTTTTTCCTCTTTTTTCTGTTCAGATGGCTCCTTGGTTCTCCTGTCTCTGACTTCTCATACAGGCTGGGTGACATCTGTGAAGTGGTCACCTACCCATGAGCATCAGCTGATCTCTGGTTCTCTGGACAACATCGTGAAGCTTTGGGACACAAGGAGGTAAAATAAACCTGCATTTTGTTGCTGTTCAAAGGCACGTAAGGTTACAGGGTGAGCTGCCCTCATGAAATAGCAAAAGCAATCGGCGAATCCTGTGGCATCTGTGAAAATCCTCTAGGTTTTGGGATCCAAGCATATAATGAAAGGGAGAAAATTACTTGTAGTCTACTTAGAGGGCCTGTGGCTTAACATCTGAGAGGGCTTCATGATGTCCCAACAAGGGACTTACCTGGTAGTCACAGCAGTGTTTGGTGACATGCAAAAGGCAGCACCTGTAACATTGCTATTAAGATTAGGAACAGCAGGTGATGTGGTAACCACACCTCTAGTTTAAGGAACAAAATACATTCTCTTTCTAAGGAAGGAGCCTAACAGTGTGAAGTTTCACTTAATAAGCTTTTCAGACCTTTCATTACAAATTTCCAAGCAGTAAAATGGTTTGCATTCTGAAGATGTAAATGGCTTTTCTGGAAAACAAGCACAGTTGTGCAGCATCCACACATGGAAGAAGGAAACTGTATAATAAACTGTTCTGAAAAACTGATTAAATGTCAGTCTCAAGGTAGTTTGCAAGCAGATGAAAAATGTTGCTGCTTTGCTCTTTGGGGATGTAGGAGAAGATAATACTAAAACGATCAGCTCTGGAAAAAGAAGAGAAAACATTATGGATGGTAGATACCTGTACTCTCTCAAAGCGTTTATAATTGCTTGCCCACATCTCTTTGATAGCTTTGTCATAGTATTTCTTCCAGGGACCAATTCTGTTTTCTGTGATTGCTCACATAAGTTCAAACATGTGACTGTAAATACCTGGTTTTTTTACTAGTTGTAAAGCACCTCTCTATGACTTGGCTGCTCATGAAGACAAGGTGTTGTGTGTGGACTGGACAGAAGCAGGGGTAAGAATCTGAAGAACTAGTTAATTTATATGCATGGTGGTAAGGAAGAGGGCTAAAAGCAGTCATGGACTGTTATTTTCTTTATGCTTAAAGATAGAAGAGAAGAGGAAGTTTGAGTTGTGCTGTGGTTGATGACTGGGTGTTACTGTCACACACAGTGCAGCGTGTCCCCACACTGCTGTGCAAAGGAGTGGGGTGGGAGCTGAAGCTCTGTAGCAGTAACTGAACGTGGTACTGATATTCCAGACAAGGAGAGACACAAGAACACCACTGCACCTCACTGAGAAACATGTTCCAGGGTACCATTTTCTGCCATTGAGACTAAAGCAGCAGAATGAAGTGGCAGCTGGGGCGTGGCAGTACATATAGAAGGGGGGAACTATATAATCCTCTATAGCCAACTTTTGTGCTGCTGTAGTGGTACACACGTGTTTAAAGTGACCAATAAACTGCATCTTGTTAATGATCAGGAGTCTCAGTATGGCTCCTGTTGTCAATAAAAGTCAGGAAAAACTTAAGCAACTTGCCTACAAAAACTTTTGCTTCTAATTATAAGGGAAAAAGAGACAACGTTGTTTGTGCACTTTGATTCTGGGTTTTAGTCCTGCAGTAACAGTTCATCATTCATTACTTCTTTTTAAGACTTCAGAGAAAAGAAAAATTGAGTCCTCAGCTTTTGTGTACTTACTTTGCTTAGTTCTGATATTAATCACAGTTTTCTTCTCTCTTCAGTTGTTACTGAGTGGAGGTGCAGACAACA
Organism: Calyptomena viridis; assembly: GCA_013390005.1. Taxonomy (NCBI): domain Eukaryota; kingdom Metazoa; phylum Chordata; class Aves; order Passeriformes; family Eurylaimidae; genus Calyptomena; species Calyptomena viridis. Next base: position 494,582 of record WEIV01006667.1, on the reverse strand, counting down.
AACTGTATTGCTACAGATACCCAGCTACAGCCTCTGATGTTGGGGCATGAAGGAGAACTACCTGGTGAATTTTTTTTCCAAGAAAGAATTTTGCAGCATTTTGCAGAATTTTGCTCTCTATTAACATCCCTACGCAATCAACATCTGAAGAAAGGAGGAGTTTGTTGCTCAGAGAGCTGTTCCTGGTTTTGTATTGGTAACCTATATCCATATTTGTCACAGAAGAAGTAGCAAAAACCAAATAGGATTCATGTGAAACAAAACAAAGGGCATTTCCTCCCTTTTTGACGGCTTTGAATTAACATCTTTTAAATTACTATTTGTATAGCCCTTTTAATAAGAACTGTTGCTGATACTTGCAGAAAAAAGGACTAAATTATTTTTTGAGTTTACCTGTTTTCCCTTGAAAAAAAAATTAAAAGATTTTATCAACATTTCATTGTTTTAGTGCATCATTTCAGATAAGAATCAGATTTCAGCTCTCCTCTCAATATGGCTGTTGGCAATTCTTACAATTAGGTCCTTAATTGCTGAACCCAGGCTTCTTTTTAAGATGAAGATTTGGTGTGTTTGCAGCACAAGTGGCCTGATGTAAAGGAATTTGACAGTTACTGGCAAGTGAAACAGCCCAATTTTTTGTAGCTCATATATTAGGGCTGTAGAGTATAAGAATGTGCTTGCCTTGTGCCACAGTACATGTGTTTCAGTACAACTAATGTGGTATCTTGCTTCTAAAAAACAACAGATATATACAATTACAGAAGTAAGTGGAGGATCACAGAGAAGGCAGAAGAGTAAGTAATTTGTTGCTAGAAAGAATGGCTACAAGAAACTGGAATAGCTTTTAGGTTGATAAAGAATAAGTGCCATCCAAACATGCTCAGTTTCTCTACAGGTGGTTTTGCTTTTGGTTCAGCATTAAAATGAAAAAGCTATTACTGCAGCTTGTTAGGTGCCATATATGTGATGTTAGACCAGCACACAGTTTAACAATGGGGAAAACAAACTTGAATATCATCACAAATTTCTTGGCTTTCAATAAATGTAAGGCCTGTACAGAACAACCAAGTCAAATGCTTAATTTGCAGGGTTAATTTTTGAAGAGTAAGAGCTCTGACTTTCAGGTTTACAATATAGACAAGTTCTGAGTAAGGAGTTTAAGAAATACCAGAAGAGCAAAACTGTGGTGAAAATGTCAGGGTACAAGGGAAGGATCTCTGATCCCTTTGTTCTATAAGTGAAATACTGCAACCAACAGAATATTAACAAGTCCTGCTTACAAGGAGTTAGTGTCTTGCTATCATCTTACTATCCATGAGCATGTTCTTAGTATATGTTTGTCCTTTTAAAGCAATATACACTATTCTCACATTAATATAGCAGCTAGTTATGTTTTTTCCTTTAAATTTGATTCCTTTAAAACATTGCCTTCTATTTATTCCACAAACTGGAACTTGGAAATAAGGTCTGAGTAGCTATTTTGTTTTGTAAACTTAATAAAACTGCAAAGCATCTTTTGAGCAGGAACATGCAGCACTCTCTTGTTCTCACTATTGCAATTTGTATAATTTCACATGCACACTTGTGGATACACCAGTCTATTCTAGCACTTGTTGGCCTACTGTTCATAAAAGTTAAAAAACCCTCTCTAATTACCATTAAAATAGAAGAGAGTAATACCCTCCCCTAGGTAATCCTTAATACAGTACAACTGACTTTTGGAGGTCAGGTAAACCAAGTAAAGTTTGGAGATGTTTTTAATGGAAAGCAAGACAGTGAAGGAAGTTTGGAAACTAGTTGGTTTCATTTCTCTTCAAGACTCCCAGTGACACTTTAACCTAAAGTCTCAAGCTATTTTGTGTATTATGTTTATTACATTCTTCAGTTTTTCTTTCAGATAAATTATGCCTGAGCATGACTTTCTATTAGAAACACTGTGGTGTTTTACAGTCAGAGCTGTGAAGCATCTCCAGCCAATTAAGTAGTTGTTAAAAATAAATGGGTTCCTCTTATATGTATATGTTTACAGACTTGTAAATGCACAATAGGTTAGTATGGTTTTCTTGCCTTCCCAGGAACAAGGCAAGGAAAAAGTATTACAAAATACTTCTTAGAAAGGTCATGTCACTTGAAGTGTCAGCTTAGCTTAGAAAGATTAATATTAATTTAGACTTTAGAAACCCCAGCTGACATTACTCTTTCAGTTTCAAACATTGAATCTATTCCCTTGTCACCTGTAATAAATACACAGAATATACCTAGAAAGGTAGGTTTTGATAGACCACAGCTAGAAGCAGGAGCATTTTTACACCCTTTTCTTGTTTAGAAAAGTACTGTGGCAAACAAAGAAGCAACTAAGTAAACCATATTGACATGAAAATGCCAGCATAAGTTTTTTGGAATGCATCTGTATTACCACTGTCCATAAATTATTCTAATATCTATGAGAATACTTTTTTAGATTATCAGATACCAAATACTTTTTTTGTATTATCAGACTGCTGACTGCCAGTTCTTTGGATAATCTGTAATTTTTTGTATTAAGTGTTTTAATAAATGTTTTAATATGACTCTTCCTTTCCAAGCAGTTTTTTTATTTAAAATAATGATGTGAAATTATGATGGCCAGCATGAATTGATTTTAAAACTGCACAAGAACTGAATCAAAGTGCTGATGGTGATTCTACTCACAAAAGTACTTTTTTCTTCCCCTAAAAACCATTTCTGCATATTCCTAGTGCCTTGGTAGCACAGTATAAAACAGCAAAGAACTTTTACATACTATCTGCTAGTTTTCCCTACACACAAAAGTGATACTACAAACAAAAGGGGGATAAAGATAATGGTCAATTACTGAAATTTGGCCTATTTATATTTTAACCGATGGGAGGTAGGGGGTAGGTTCATTTTTGAGAGGCTGTGCCAAACACATTATTCTATTTCTTTCATTCTGCACTGACCTCTGGCATAAACTGTTCACTTTACTAGCACAAGTGAATACAGTTCCAACACCACCATGCACTAAGATACACATTAAAAGCATTAAGACAAAGTTTCACCTGCTTGGTCCTTGGTTTAATGTCACACTTGCACTTTCTGTTCATGTGTTTGCTTTTTCCCCAGATAGTTCTTTCAGCTTTCTTCCTGCTTTGAGACGTTCATCTTTGCTTCTGGACAGTTGCCATCCCTTTTCTACAGCCAGCCATGGCACAGCACTGCTTTTTCTCTCTTGTTGGCATTCGGTTTATTTTTTTAATCTCAGTCTTCTCTCAACTGGGAGATTCAATTAAAAACAAGGGAAGGGGGAAGGAAACTGTAAATGTTCCAGTGACCTAAACCAGTGTGTGTGGGTAATGCCATCCACTGTGGCACCATCTCTGTAACCGTGTGAATCCCCACCAGGGAAGGGCATCTCAGCTCACTCACAATGCAGATCTCCAGCCAGCACTGCTCTGCCTCTTCTTTCAATGTACAGCCCATAACCTGCTGGTGAGCTTTTTCCTTAATGAAAATAAACTTACTGAAGTTTAAATTAGTTTTGTATAGGCTGATAAATTTCCAGTATAAACTCAACATACTCCTCTAGATTTTAGCACACATACCTCAGAAAACAGTTCTAACCACATGTGCTTAAAGTGACTGCTACAATTTAAACAAAAATATTTCACAGAGATTGGCAGGACACACTTATATAGAGAAAGGAATACGCTTTCAATGAAAACTGCTGAAATACGAGGTTTTCTCCTGCATTTGCTGACATTTCTGCAACAGAAAGTACTAGACAGGCACATGCAGATTCCTCAAGGGAAAATGCACACTTTAATTACACTTTTAAGTTGATCTGTCTTGGTAATGATCAACTTGTTACTTAAATGTTGACATAACTTTAAGAATTCCAGGATTTTTAAGGTTTTTCTCATCTCTGAATTAATGGAGGGTACGAAATCATGTGTGATTCTAAACATGTTGCTTTGGGGAAACAAAAACAATGAACAATCAAAACCCACCAAACAAGTGGTAGATGAAATTTCAGCATGTGCTCTTTTCCTCTGCTGTGGGAAAGACAAAAGTTTTATCCGATTAAAACTTAATGTGAACTAGGTCAACACATTTGATTTAAAATTCCTCCTCTCTGTCATAATGGGGCTGCCAAGCTGGCCCTCACACACTCCAGTCCAGGGGTAAATGCAGTTTATGGATTATCACCCTGCTTCATTTAATGCTATTATTTGTTTTATTGCATCTTTTTTGTTTCCTTGATTGTAAAAAAAAAAAAATTATTCCCATTTGGTAGGATTAGTCATTAAGTTTTAGTAAATATTCTCTAAGAATGTGTCACTGTGGCAGGCTGTCCCCATAGCACCTCTGTATGACAGAGGTATGCCAGCTGAATGGCTCAGGAACACGGCTTTGCAGAGACTGAGGCTGAAGATCCTGTTCTGACAGGCACAACTACAGCCCACCCTTGATTTCTGACCCATCATCCAAGTAAACAAAATGGCTCTTTTGCTGGTTTAGCACCAACACCAGTGTAAGCAGCTGCATCCTGCTTGGCCAGCTCAGGTGGGAAGCACCAGGCTACAGTGAGCTGCACAGACTATTGGCTAACAACAAGTTGTAGTAGCTTATGTTGCAATTCACATGCCAAAAAAAGCCAAATCAAGTTTGAATCACCAATTTTGTTTGATGTAAGTGCATTGACAGAGATCTCAAATTACAGGCAAAACTTGGGTTGAAATTAATTGTTGTGAAAAGCAATGTAAATTGTATGAAATGAGTGGCTTTTCAGCTGCCAGTGAGAAGCTGGCTGAGTCTGGTCTAGGAAAGACAGCTGCTCAGTCTGGAGGAGTCTGACAAGCCGTCCAAATCAAGACATGTACTGTATGGAATGCTGAAAATGTAACTCAAACCACAAAAATGTAAATTTCTGCATCAATTATAATATTCATGTTCAAAACTTCAAAATGTCGATTTGCATGTCTTTGCAATTTATTCCACTGGAAAACTAGTAGCTTGTGACCAACAGGAGATCTCAGTATGAGTTTAAAATACTGTAAAACTAAATAAACCTTGGAATAAATGCTCTGTGATTGCTACTAAGACTTTCAGTCTACGATGTATCATTTAAGCAAAGAAATTTCTTTAAATGTTTGAAACAACCTCTGAATGCGAACCAGAATTCACAAAAAGCTGTAAGGAGAAACTTGGTATGCCAATTATAGCAAGATATCCCAATAATCTAGATTGCTTATCCAAAAGAGCCCCTCTCAACACACTTCCTATTGTATATGGTCTATAAATTTAGAATAGGGAAGTTCTGATCTTCACTCAGACCAGAGCTGCTTTAAACTGCATGTGAAAAACAGCTGAAATCACTTGGAAGAGCCTTCAGGAAGCACTCACTGAATTAATTCCTCTCCTTTAGCTCTCCTTCTATCCCAAATCTTGAAAAACATTGGAGTTTGTTATACACATGTGCACTCACAGAGCTACCTCATGGATTTCTGCACATAAGACACGTCAAAAAAGAAGAAAAGACAAAATACAGAAGAAAGACTTTCTGACAAAATACAGAAGAAATACTGGAAATTTAAATAAATTAACCAAAGAACGAAGATGAATATTCAGCAACATCTGATGCAGAGCTGGGTGCCAAATTAGAGATAAACCTAAGGATTATAAGCAGAGTCAGTATGAATTAATATGTAGAACATGAGTACATGAAAATGGCACCCTTTTCCCTACTACTAACAAGTACCAGTTACTTTCAACAGAGCAATCTCAGTCACTTGTATCATCTGAGAAGCCCAAAATCTAGAGTTAGAATTACATTATTGTTTCCCAAAGCTGTTCAGCACCAGAGGACGACTTACTTAAATTACTCACCACTCTAAATGGTGTCACTAAGTCTGTGCACACATCCTGGCACACACTTTCCATTTGGAGGAATAGCTTTGAGTTTACTGCAGTAACCGAAGTGTTACCACAGAGTCTGCCAGGCAGGCTGAGAATTCTTTGTCATATGGCCCTTGTTTGGGGAGCGTGAGGACAACAACATCACACTCTCCTTTTTTAAAGTAATTGCAGCATCAAAGACTACTGGGTGACAAATTCCTCATTTGTGTGGTTCTAAGCCTGAAGAACCTGAAGACAAACAGTGATCAAACAGTGGATGTGGGCACACAGAGCCATCTGCTTAAAACACACACTTTGAATCAAAGTCTGAAAGGTGTGGCATGGGTGTGCATTAGTGGGAAGTGTTGCTCATACTATGATGGCTGGGATTCACAACAAACATCTGTTTTCTAATGTCCCCTGCTAAACACAGGATTTTTTTTTCTAATTTAAAGAGTACAAACTTCCATCTGTCCCATTCCTTTCCTCTCAGGTTTTGCATCAACTTTTGCCTGAATCTGAGAAGATTCATGCAAATTTGAAAGAATTTTTTCATCTTAAAAAAGAAATCAAAATAAAATCAAATTGTCAAAATTTGACACAATTTCCCCGAGTTCCATCAGGGACCTGAATTTGTGTGCAATTAAGATCACAGTGATCTTTGACTCTTGCATTCTTAATTTCAGATGAGAGATCTTATCTTTCAGCAAATCTTGGATTGGTAGTTTGTTATTTTGGTGGACTCTGATCATAGGATGAAGTGCTGGAATTTGCTGGAAGTAGCTTTTTAATATTTGGAGTAGACAAGATCTTGTTTCCATCTTGCATCAACATGCAAATGCTCCTCTTGATATATCCATAGCATTTAAAAGAGCCACAGATTTAACAATCATAATGTTTTGCCCTTAGGTTGAAGAGTATACAGAGATCCTCAATGGATAGTCTCCGTTTCTTCTCAAAAAACAGGACTTATCTCCTGCAGTTACAACACTAAACAAATGCTTCCTAGATCTAAACAACACAAATTTATACAGGTCCTGGTTTCAGTCGTACTGTTGTAATTCCAGAACATGTTAGTTAAGACAGGGAAGCCCATCAAAATCAATGGACGTAATATAGATTTACAGAGGCGCTTACGTGCAGCCTATCTGAATATAATTTACAATAATTAGATCTTCTATCTTGGTGTAGCTGAAAATTGAGGCAGAACCAGTTTCCAAAAAACCAAATACTCCATGTCAGCAAAGCCTTTTCTAAAAGGAAATAAATAAGATTTGTCTTTATAGTTACTAAGCTTTGGACAGAATGGTGAGGGGGAGGAGATGATGATTTTTCTCCCCTTCTAATCCAATCCATTTAAACAGAGGAATCAAAACAACAGATGTTTAGTATGATACTGGCGCCACAGAATTCAGCATGAACTCACCAAAGATGAGTAGATGAAGTGACTACAGTTTCCCTGTTTCGGTTTTATCAACTGCTACAGTATAGTGCAGCAACTGAAAAATATTTTCAATCATGGGTTGTTTGAACTGTATCTTTCATATTGGCAAACACATTTGAAGGTAATAATTTTGCTTAGCAGGCTCAAGTATTGCTATTGTCATTGCTGTTGTGATTTCCTACTGTCCTTCTCTATTTATTTTTTATAATTTATGATACAACAGTTTGTAGGGCTCCTACTCTAAAAAGTTGGAGAGAAACATAAGCTTTTTCCATTTCCCTCTGCAGCGTATCTTCTTGCTATTTACTCTCCTTATTTTACCACTCACTCCTTGTTTTATAAGGAAAGTATCTAGTTTCTTATTCCTCACAGGGGTATCAAGATCAAGAAGGTAGAAGTCTTTCTCTCTTTAAATATACAAGGTTTTGACCTTTAGGATAACATGTCCCAGTATAGCAGACACTCTGGGTATCTAATGCATTAGGTATCTCATGTATTTCTCTTCCCACACACATCTCTAACTACATTGTGACAGTAGGGCCATTACAGCAGGTAGTGTTTGCCTTTAACACACCTTTTTGTCATTTACATTTATTCTGCAAATGTCTATTAGTCTTTCCCTCACCTTTAGAGGAACTACTGAGTGCCTGAAGAACAGGGGACAAGTGGAAAGGAAGCACAGCTGATGCTCAAGCGGTAAGAAGCAGCCCCAGCTGTTGATGTCACTCCTACATAAACAGAAGAATGGGAAGACCACTACCCACAGTCAGATATCTGCACACTGTGGCTTAAGCCACCATTCCTTCTCTGCAGTCCTAATTACTCTTGAAAGGCACAATTAACTTGAACCACCACCGCTCTTCTGTGAGTTTTGTCTTCATTGCATTTCATGGACTGTCTACAAGTAGCACTCAGCACTTATCAGTAGTCAAATTCACCTCATTTCAAACAGAAATGTCGTCTGCTTATGTTGAGTTGAAATCTGGTTTAGTCTTTGAATGTGATTCTGCCCGTATTGCCCGTATTGCACTGCTGTCCAGTGAAATGCTGTACTGAAAAAACACCTCAACAGAAGTTCCCTGACGCCTTCTAAAGAATTTTGCTCATTTTGACTTGCAGTTTCTCTTACTTTTGTTGTGGGAAGCTTGATTGCTCTGAAGTAAAAGAATGCTGATATATATTAAACTCTACAGTTTTGCATTCATACAGCTTATTTATATGCTTATAAAATTTAATGTCATAGCTCACTTGATTCTGTCCACAAAATAGTATCAACTGTTTATTTCTAAAGTGTTGTGTTGTTGTTGTTCCACTCAAAAGGCCTGCAGAGATATCTACTACTGAGTAGTGGAATACTGAGAGGGACTTTAGGGTACCATATGCAGTGAGACGCTTATCCTAGTTTGAAGTTCCTCTTTCTTTTCTCCTTTTTACCATTCTTATTATTTAAATAAATACTGAATATGTAACATTAGGGACATATATCTCTCTTTAGATACACAGTTTAATTTATATAGTATATAATATCAGGATATATTAAAACATTTATGGTCTCCTGAGGCAGTCACTGCTTCAGATTGACCACTGAGAGATTAAGTTTGAGATTTCATGAAAAAATACATTAATGCTGCATTTTCACAACTAGAAGAATACGAAGTCCTCTGTTAAACATTTGAACTATTTAGAATTTCACAAGGCCTATAACCAAAGCTGTAATTGTAAGGAAGGAAGAATTTTATAAGCCTTGAAAACTTCAATGGCACCTTATATAAAAAAATAAAAATTATGGATTAAAAAGGATTTTATGTCTTTCCAATTGAAAATGTAAATGCTGGCATAATAATACATAATTGCTCACATGCTATTCAATATAAACCATAAAGTGTAAAAGGACTACTAAGGTGGAAAATTTGTGGAACAGGAATTCCCTCTCGCTTGCACCATTATCTCTNTACAAGTTATACATAAACATATTTAGACACCATATTAAATTTATTTTCTAATCTTCCATAAGTCTCAACAAAAATAACAGAAAAATTTCCCTTCATAAAATTCCTGGAAACATTACATTGCTAGGAATGCCTTCTTAAACCCCAGAGTTCAATTAAAGACATTTAAGCAGAAAACCAGCACACCCAACCAGATTCAACAATATGGTGAAATATTCACATTCATCTTCCCTTGTANTCGTCTGCTTATGTTGAGTTGAAATCTGGTTTAGTCTTTGAATGTGATTCTGCCCGTATTGCCCGTATTGCACTGCTGTCCAGTGAAATGCTGTACTGAAAAAACACCTCAACAGAAGTTCCCTGACGCCTTCTAAAGAATTTTGCTCATTTTGACTTGCAGTTTCTCTTACTTTTGTTGTGGGAAGCTTGATTGCTCTGAAGTAAAAGAATGCTGATATATATTAAACTCTACAGTTTTGCATTCATACAGCTTATTTATATGCTTATAAAATTTAATGTCATAGCTCACTTGATTCTGTCCACAAAATAGTATCAACTGTTTATTTCTAAAGTGTTGTGTTGTTGTTGTTCCACTCAAAAGGCCTGCAGAGATATCTACTACTGAGTAGTGGAATACTGAGAGGGACTTTAGGGTACCATATGCAGTGAGACGCTTATCCTAGTTTGAAGTTCCTCTTTCTTTTCTCCTTTTTAGCATTCTTATTATTTAAATAAATACTGAATATGTAACATTAGGGACATATATCTCTCTTTAGATACACAGTTTAATTTATATAGTATATAATATCAGGATATATTAAAACATTTATGGTCTCTTGAGGCAGTCACTGCTTCAGATTGACCACTGAGAGATTAAGTTTGAGATTTCATGAAAAAATACATTAATGCTGCATTTTCACAACTAGAAGAATATGAAGTCCTCTGTTAAATATTTGAACTATTTAGAATTTTACAAGGCCTATAACCAAAGCTGTAATTGTAAGGAAGGAAGAATTTTATAAGCCTTGAAAACTTCAATGGCACCTTATATAAAAAAATAAAAATTATGGATTAAAAAGGATTTTATGTCTTTCCAATTGAAAATGTAAATGCTGGCATAATAATACATAATTGCTCACATGCTATTCAATATAAACCATAAAGTGTAAAAGGACTACTAAGGTGGAAAATTTGTGGAACAGGAATTCCCTCTCGCTTGCACCATTATCTCTTGATCATCAAAAAAAAAAATGACCACCAAAAAACACCGTGGGAGAGTAAAATCAGTATTTCACAGATATAGTAAGACATTTACCTGAAATATTTATAAGAAATGGTTTGGAAACTAATATTTAAAACTGCATTACAACTGCATGGCCCTTCAAACTGCTGTCTGCTGTTTGTAATGGGCATTTCAAAGATGTTAAACATACAGAATTCTTTTAAAATGCTTAAGAACATATTCATAAAAACATATGCACATCCACTTCCTTGTATTTACTTGCAACATTTTGTATTTTTTGTTCTTTAGATATTTATTAGAATGATGAGACATTATATATTAGAATTACTAGATATTATTAGATCTATATAGATTTAGATATTTATTTAGAATTATTTTCATATATATTACAAGTTATATAAAAATATATTTAGACACCATATTAAATTTATTTTCTAATCTTCCATAAGTCTCAACAAAAATAACAGAAAAATTTCCCTTCATAAAATTCCTGGAAACATTACATTGCTAGGAATGCCTTCTTAAACCCCAGAGTTCAATTAAAGACATTTAAGCAGAAAACCAGCACACCCAACCAGATTCAACAATATGGTGAAATATTCACATTCATCTTCCCTTATAGCATGCCTATATATCCCTTTACCATTTTTTCCTTCCCAATGCCCATCATTTCACCATTGTTCCACATGAAGTCAGATATGGACATTAGTGACCCATTTTTAGATTAATTCTTCCCCCAACCCCAGGTACACCACATCTAACTACACGTTGTCAAAACCTGAAGGTCTTTTTATGCACCTTATCAGTTTGACCAATGTGCTGGTTCTGTCACCCTCAGAGTATTCATGACAAAAACAGTCAATACCTTGGAAGTGCCACACATTTTATTTTTCAATTACTTTTTTTTTTTAAATAGCCATATCTGAGGAAGGAAATAAGCTAGGGTTGTTATTAATGTTTCAGGCAGATCTGAATGCAAGTGAAACTGGAAAAAAGACAGGGATGTCAAGGGAAAGGTTTTCAAATTTTTCTTTAGTAGTCCCCATCCACTCAGTTGAATGCACTGCTGTTAATTCAGTTCAAGGCATGATTGCAAGTATATGGTGCAGAGGTATTTGGAGGGACACGTGTCAAAAGCAAAAGCCATTTCATGCTTCCAAGACAAAACCGCTTTGCTGAACTCTGATCTATGTAAAGTACAAGCCAGGAGGGGTTGAAGATCTGGTGATAAACAGGAGCTCTAGACCTCTTTTCCCCATCACTCAAGACAGTTCAAGCTGTGTGCCTGCTCTGTGTCTTTCCCACACATCCTTCTCCTGCTCACATTGGGCTAAACCACCACCTCAGGCCGATCGCTAATATAAGCACATCCAGAGAGATAGCAAATCCAAAATTCAGCCTGACAGGCAAACACTTGGCAAAGCCCTATGCAGTTCTGTAGGAGGGATCTTACTGCTCGAGTGCCTGGGCAACAATAAGCAACAGCACTTGAGCTGTTATTGGACATCTTCAGTCAATAGATTGAAGGCGAGTTGGGCTGATAGACACACACCTTGCTATCAAAACCAGATCCTTCACCCACCTGTTTACTGTGAGCTGGCAGAAGCAAAGGAGTCATTACTGTATGACATTTTAATTCAGAATGCTAGAAGTTCCAGTTTAAAAAAATGGGCATCACCTAAGCTGGCCATTTGTAGTGTTCCAACGCTCTGTTGCCCATGAGCTTGCAAACGAGTTCCTGTTATTGTTGTGAATACAGGGTTACAATTGTGGAACATGCATCTCTCATGCTTCTATGCTTTAGGGCATAGAATGGCATAAAATCAACTTTATGTACTTATCTTTTAGCTCAGCATTTATTATTGCCTTCTTACCACAGGGCAAGAACAATGAGGGGCAGCCTGTGTGTGAATGCTGAAAAACATGAAGGCTGAAGTCTTAATTCTAACTATGCTGTAGCTGCAATCAGTCCACTCCTCCCACGTTTCCCCAAAACATTCTGTGCACTTGGGCTCTTGCATATTTTTACTTCTTTTACCTTCGCATTGACCTGTGTTTCACCTTTGGCAGGAACTACCAACATTCAGGCATAAAACTGCAGTATTTGATGCCCTCTGAAGCAAGTCTGCACAGAATACAGGGAAGCAATGCTGCAGATGAAAGATGAATCCCACAGTCCTGACAACTGCAAGAAAATGGGGAATTCCAAAAAGTAAACATTCACTCATCCATACAAGTACTGTCTACACTAGAGGAAGTATTGATTGCCAACAAGTTCACCATGATTTAAGTGGATACAAAGACATGTCCTTAGTAGCTAAAAAACATACTAAGTTATCTATTGTATCTCATGAGTGAGCTTAGCGAACAAGACAAAACAAAAAGAATCCCCTCCACACCTGGAGAACAAAACTCTATTGTTCTCTATATATCTATTATATTTGTTATTAAAACAGAAGAATGTGCTTAGCACCACGAACAATTCACTGTAAGAGGAACCTTGCAACAACTTTCCTACTCATGTAGATACTTGCCTTCCAAAAGTCTCTCCTCCATCTTCTCTCTCCAGCAGTTGCTCTTTCAAGTGCTTTTTCTGAGCAAACAAAGGGTGAAGGAAAACTGTTTTCTGTCTGAAACACTCTCCTCCAGGATGACAGTGTAATTATGTGCAAAGTCCGTAGTTAAAATTCTATAAAATAAAACAAATCAAAACCAAAACTGCACATCTACTGCTACGTTACTGTACAAGAATTACCTGCATTCTTCAGTTGTTTTCACTTTTAGGAAGTGGAGAGGATATAATTACTATTTAGTATTTCTACACTTTTCTCCAATAAACGGCCAGTTTCTCTGGAATAGACATGATCATCTAATTATATAACCATGAAAAAAACTCATAACAATAGAAATCTGTGGGACTGGGCCATATTTTGTTTTAAACTTATAGATCCTCTAATCAGAAACTGTTGCAGATAGTATACTAAGAGTCAAAGACTGATCTACTTTTGACTTTGTATCTTGCAATTTTCATAGGTTTAGATACAGTGAAAGTAATGGTTACCAAGTCCGAGTTTGAGCAGCTGTCAGGTGAACCTGCTTGAATGCAGTGACTTTACTTGTTGTCACACTCCCTGTCAGTCTATCAGGTATATCTGCTGTACCCAGATCCCTCCTGCTCACCTGCCTTCCCCAGTGCCCCACGACTGAGCGTGGAGCTTGCCACGGTAGGTAAGGACCTCATGCCTTTATCTGCCTGCTGGAATGACCACTACTGAATAAAACTCTTGTACAGTTTACTCTTGTACAGTTTACTTTTTCAGTGAGAGAGAGCAAATGTAACTTAAGTATTTAAAAATTTATTTTCAACTTAAAAAAAAAAAAAAGAAGAATTTTGCAAAGATTTTTGGGAAGCAAAATACGGAAAGGCTGAGCCCTAAATCCTTGTCTTCCTCCAAGCAAGTAAGAGATTGTGTGCTCATTTGCCCTTGAACATTCCAATTATCTTTCTAGCCAAAAATCACAGGCACAAGTATCTGGACATGAGAAGTGCATGTTCAGTAGGGAGTTCTCCAATTTTAGAACCTATGAAGCTTTATGAAGAAATGACTGTAAAACTGAATTGTGTTTTCCAAGCTTGAGATCTCATATCCTTGTTTTTACTAAACTTCATCAAATAGGATGACAATTGTTTGAGATCCACATATTGTAGAACCAGACAGTTAAACAACAATGCAAATTGCAGCCAGCTTTAAATTTGTCCAATGAACTCTTTGCCTCCCTTAGTAACCTTTCTGTGATTCTGCAAAATAGCTCAACTCACATGCAAAGTCCTTGAACAGTCTGTGGACTTCCATCTGTATCATTCTGTTGCAAGGAGGTAAATTTCTCTCATACTAAGACAATGGCTTTCTTACAGATGCAAAGTTTCAGAAGAGGAAAATGCTCATTTAAACTAAACAGCTGAAATGCTTTTAGCACATTCAAGGTTATTCCCCATGGTCATTTGCCAATCTATACTGAAGTAAGAAACATTTATTCTCCTTCTCCCTCACTTTTTCCTCTTTTAAATCTCTTTGGCCATACTGTATATTAAAATTCCATCTATAAAAGTATTTTTATAGAACTAAGAAAAGAAATCCGATGAAATCAGTACATGGCCATACAGCATCGTAACTTAGAAATGGAATCTTCTTGTTAAGTGTGACCAAAATCTTGGCATATCATCATCTTTCTGAGGAAATATCAAGAGTCCCAGTGTTATGAAGTATAACCAGAATTTCCGTAATGGTTTCTAAACACATTATTGAAACTACTTTTACAAGCAGACACTTGAGAGAACATTATCATTAAACATCTTGCACTGGAAGAATCAACAAATTGGAGAGATGGAATAATAGGTCAATGTGTTTTTTGTTTCTTAAGAAAGATTTTTTCCTAGCCATTACAGAATCTCCCTTAAACAACTCCACTGAAGAATGTAGAGAGAAGAAAGATGACATTTCCAGAAATATCAGTAAGCAACAAGCACAAAAAATAAACTGCACTCCAGAAGAATCATAAACATTCCATCCATATTTTATTAGAAAGATCTGCTTCCCAGAATTTTTGAAAAAAAACCCACAACTAAAATAGACTAGTTTCTAATCTTCTCCTTCAACTTGAAGTCTTTTATTTCTTTTTCACCCTAGTTATTTTAGCATGAGTATCTTATTTCACATTATGACAGTTTGAAATTTCAATGTTCCTGGTAGTATTATCTTATTTATGTAAATGATGACATATTCATTACTTTCTAACTACTGAATTCAAAAAAGTTACATATCTTCATAATAGTTATCTCTCCTTGATATCAGCATAAAGTCAGAGTTATTTTCACCAAAGCAGTTGGGGTTGGCCCAACACAAAACCAGCACGAAGGAGATACAAGTACTCCTTGTCTGTACATCACCAAGATTTCAACATAACCTGCAACACAAGCACTATTTGTCCTTACTCTGTTCAGGTTAACCTCAATAAACAAAATTTTGTCACAACAGAAACTGGCATAGGTAGGACACATGAATCCATAGCATATTTCTTTCATAAAGCTTGACATTAAATCTCAGCAACTAACACACTCACCTTAACAGAAAAAGCCATGCCAGAAACACATTGAGCAGTGTCAATTCATCCCTTTCATGTGCATCACTAACTACCTGAACCTTCTTAGTCCCCTTGTGTCTGGGCCCATCCCACCCCATAGCAAGGAACTTGCTTTCAAGAGTGAATTTCATCCTCATATAGTACAGCAGGTTAGCAGAGAAAGAGATGTTACCCCGTGTGATCAGATACATGTCCATACCCATCAGTGTTACAACTTCTTGATGCAGACAGTTCCCTTGCGGAGCAAGTTGTTTTCACACTAAGGAGGTAAAGA
Organism: Calyptomena viridis; assembly: GCA_013390005.1. Taxonomy (NCBI): domain Eukaryota; kingdom Metazoa; phylum Chordata; class Aves; order Passeriformes; family Eurylaimidae; genus Calyptomena; species Calyptomena viridis. The sequence goes on along the minus strand of WEIV01006667.1, from coordinate 478,635 downwards.
AGAGACAGCAGCAGCATCAGGCCCTCTATACTAAAAGGGTCTTTCAGGCTGAGGCAGGCCAAGCTGCTGAAGCAGGCAGAGGACACAAAAGCTACAGTCAAGTGAGATCTTTGCAGGTGGTGTGCCCAGACTGTCATATCTATTAAAATGCAGACCAAATGGATGGAAATATCCATTTGGGCAAAGAAATAGCAGGTTTATTATCATTTACTTTCTTTAAAACTCTTTTAGAAAACACATATATTACAGAGTGTCTAATCTTTTACCTGACTAACTGAATTACAAGGAACAGGAAAGCTAAAACTGAAGTTATTAAACACTTGAAAGGCAACTAAAATAATTTTTCTACAGGCTTGACTACTACAATTTCAGGTCCAGGACCACAGCAATGTGTTAAAGACTGATTGCTGTGTATCGTGGGCCAGCTCACCCGAAATGCCAAGCAGCTCCCTCTATACACAGAACTGCAAGCCCATGACGTGTTTGTTCTCTCTCCAAGTCCAACTCCAAAATTCAGTCTTTGTCTTTTAAGGGGACAGCTGCATATCAGAGGTGACCACCCCAACACCAGAGATGCAGCAGTGGGGTAGAGCTGGCACACACAAGAAACTGGCTCCATTTTTACCTGATTCCCATTTGTGAGGAAGGCAAAGAAAACCAGTTTTGATTTTATTCAGATTTCAATAGCAGCTGTCGGAAAGCTGCTCAGCAGTTTGGAATGTTAGAAATAGTCCCTTTGGAGCTGGATTAGAGGGAGATGGAGACAGCCAAGAGCACTAAGCAGATAGCTGTGTAACCATGGAATAAAACTTACTGCATATTCACACATACAAAGAAACATTCTCTGTCACATACAGCTCACTTTCAAATCTTGCAAGCAAGTCCTAAATTCAATTGTCTTGTCTAATCTGCTTTCACTAAATAACTGTATAAGATACGTACTGGTACAACAACTCTAAAAATAAATCTGCCAGTCTTACTGGAGGGGAAGCTACAACGTCTGCAAGCCAACAAAAATAACAATTTTTTTTTCTACTCAAAGTTCAGGAAAAATATTCATGTTTGCCAAATAAAAAAAACGACAAAACTGATGGGAACGGAAAATATTTTCATGCTGAAAGAGGATATTGCAAACAATGGAGACTCCAAGTCAAATCTCTCGTTATCCTTTCTAAAGGAACTTTCTGAAATACAACACCCAATTTTTGCAAGAATGATGTAACCTTTAAACAATACTACTCCAAATACTTTGTCATCTAACTTTTATATAATTATTTCTTTAACAAATAATGATGAAGCTGACCACCCGATGCATACACATTTCTTTGGGAATTTCTTCTGGCCTCCTGGATTTAATTTTCAGCCCTTCTGGTAGTACCGAAAAACAAAACAAGCGGAAAATCTCAGGCCTACTTTTATTTCAGGAGTTATTCCAGAAGTTCAGAAGACAGAAGTTCAATGAAGAAATGATGTACAGATAAGCAAGTTTGATGATTCTCAGACTTAAGCCCAGAAAATTATGAAAAAAATTTAAAAATGCCTGTAACACCTGCACTCGAAATTACTTTTTGACTTTTTTAATATTCTTCAGAAGAGAGGGTAGGTAAGAGCAGCTTTTCCATGAGATCAGCCCAAATATATAGTCTAAGGTTAATGTAGACAGCCACTAGAAGTACCTGTAGAGAGATCACTATTTTGAGGTCACTTNCCTTCCAAGTCAGGATATTCTAGGATTCTATATACACCATCATTCCTCTCCTCTAGCTGAGACAGTTTGAAAAAAACCAATGGCTCTGTACTGAAGCATGTTAACATCATTAACATTTTCCACACAAAGTTCTGCAAGAAGAGGAGGAGGAGGAAGTGTTTCAACCTGCAAGACTGAGTCACCCAACTAAGATGGTAGCATACATTTTCAAATGCTTCCCAGCCAGAGGCACATGCATGCTCATCATCTGCAAAAGAGAGGAAAAGCAGGCTAATTAAGGCATCAGCCACACCCAATGTCAGGATGAATCAAACCAACTATGTCTTTAAAAGTTCCAATACAGCTACTGAGGGGAAAAACTTTGCTCTGCCCTCTGTATAGTGGCAAACAAGCTTGTTCTGTGTCACTTGCAGAATCAGTTACTCCAAAGCATGAAAACATTTCTGAAGTCCCTGGACTTTCAAATGAGAACATGCACTCATTTAAGAAATCATTTAAGAAATGCCAATTGAAATCTCACAGCAACCAAATGAAAACTTCATTACTTATAGAAATTAATTTATCTTCTTGAAAGTAGGTTATGATACAGTTATCTGAATAAATTTACACATAAAGACATTACATCCCACTGTCCTACTTTACACATTGCTAAGTTTCACAGGAGAGAAGACAACTAGAAAACTGAAGGAAGACAAGTAATATTCTGTTATGTTTGGGCAACTAGAAAACTGAAAGAATACAAATATATCCTAATAATGCTTTATATATCCTAATAATATTGCTTTTTCTAGATGGAAAGAAAATAAGAGTCAGAAATAGGCTTGGACTGAGTAGATTAAACTGAATTCTTGTCAACTTTGCAGTAAATCCACTAAAAAAAATTGAATTGTAAAATTTAGGTGCCATTGTCTTGCATGCAACAAATACAGATCTGGTGTTCCTTAAATCTTTATTAATACTTCAGCCAAAAGCAAAAATAAGAAACACCATCTCTAATTCTTACAATAATCACAGGTCTTGTAGAGCATGTTTTAAAATGTGAAATATGCAGTGTTCAGCACTATGCTAAAATCAGAAAAGGATAATAGCTGATGCAGTCAATAATATCTACTGGGGCATTATTTCCTGAAGCTGCTCAAAAGAAAAAATCCAAACAACTGGAATAAGTGCTAATTTATATTAACTGAGTTACCACAGCATAGCCTGTGTCTTGTACTGAATCCGATGGCTCATGTTTTACAGCATCTTAAGCTTGTAGTTGACATCCAGTTCATTACTTCCCAAAAAGTTATCAGCACAAGTGATAACAACATCTGAATTTCCAATGGAAAAATATATCAACACATGCCCTCTAGTCTTACTGTCTTTTTAGGCTCCCACTATACTTGAAAGGCTACCACAAATTCGTTTTTCTCTCTTTCAGAGTTGACCACATTTTGCACTTCCAAGTGAAAGCACTACACTACAATGTTTGACAGCAGCACTACACTCTTGGCACAGGGAGAGCACTTGTTCTGTACATTGCATACTATTAAGTCCCATTAGTGCCAGAAAATGTGCCAGTAAGAGAAGGGAAAAATGTAACATAAACACTCTTATCACACAATATTTGACACTGGCTGTACTCAGTCTCACGTAATGGAACTCATGCTGAGGGATGGAGAAAAGGTTTAAGCAGATTGTATTCTATATTGTATTATGAAATATTTTTTTGTAAAACACACCAACAGTGTCTGCTTCATTAAGTTCCCAACTCTAACTGATCTGTAACATACTTCAAGTTGCATTCAACTTGTGATGGAACTCAATATCCCACCTCATTGCATGCACCAGTCAATTCAAGTTAGGCCAGCATTTCTAGTTTGTTGAGAGAAGAAAATACCTCATCACTATTTGTTTGCCTACAGAAATACCCTGAGGTCAATTGAAATATTTTATTATTTAGAAAGGTCTTACTGAATTTAACAAAAAACATCTTTTTTTTTTCTAGCTGTTTAGAATATGATCGAAACTATCAAGATGGTTCAATCTTTTGGCAGATCAGGATCTCCTTTCAAATTCAGATACCACTGGATATTTAGCAGATGAACTGTTTGGTGTTGAGATAGTTATCCTATGGGCAAATATTCACAGTATTTTATTAGTGGTCTTCAAAACAGACTAATTTCATTTTACCATTACAGAGAATGTTTAATAATCCTGCTACAAACATACACCATCATCTGGCATGATGATGGACATTTAAGTTCCAAGGACAACAGCATGAAAGGATCCTACTATGAGTTTCAAGAGAAAATCAGTCTCTAATACCTTGGGTTTGGGACCTTTTGGAGCTCTTTCAAAGCCTTTTAAGCTGGTATGGTTTAATGAAGATAAGATTTGATTTCCAATGCAACACAGAAGGAAAAAAAGGGGGGAGGGGAAATTAGATCTAGCTAATTATTTTTCATCCTGTGGTCCTCTAAAAATAAAATCCCTGGGGTTACCAGGCAAGTACTAGTTCCAGGAAAATACCCCGGGGCATACAAAGGATTCTTTTTAATTGTTTCATCTTCAAGGAAATCACATGCTTACAACTCACACCTCTGAGACAGTAAAACTGTATTTGGGACATAAAAGCGACTATAAGGATGGTACCATTTCCCAACACTGAGGCAGCTATGAATTTTCATTTTTCACAGAACTGTATAATGGCTTGGTTTGGAATGGACCTGAAAGATCATCTAGTTCAAACCCCTCTGCCATGGGCAGGGACACCTTTCACTAGACCAGGTTGCTCAGAGCCACATCCGGCCTGGCCTTGAACACTTCCAGGGATGGGGCATCCACCTCAATCCACATTTGAAAGCTTTAGAATTGTTCTTCTGGCTATCTGCAATTTCACAGGACCTTTTTTGGCAACAAAGATGAGGCTGAACAAAGGTTCTGCGCTGTTTCTATTGCAGTTAGAAATACAGATCCAGAATGCCAAAAATGAGGACACTTGGGAATCTCACATTTGAAATCTTGATATTGTCAAAGAAACACACAAAATACCTATCTAGATTAGGCCAGGCTGCAGCCCTTTTAAGAATTTGCCTATGAGATGAGATTGGTCAATCTCTGCCTTAACTTGCAATTGACTTCTTGCAGCACTAAAAGCAAAAACAACCCTTTGTGGGTTCCTGTAAGCCCTAGGCCACAAAGAATTACACTGCAGGATACATTTTGAACATTTTTTTTAGTTTATGTAGACTTGAGCTGCTCTTGCATTTCTGATCCTGTCACTTCTGATTGCACAGCAGTGTGTTTTTGAAGTTAACTTTGACTAGGGTAGTGGCTCTAAACAGAGATTTATGGCACTGTTGAAGGTGCTATGAAAGAAAAGGACAGACAGGGAGGCAATACAGCTCTAAATAAGCAATGCAATTGAGGACACATTTGTGAAATTATGGTTTTTGAATAACAGCATTTGATGCTGTTCAGAGATTGCAGCTTAAGACCAAAATCAAATTCCATTGTGACTTCTGAACTGAGTGACCTGCCGCGTTCCGTGCATTTGGCTTACTGTGTGGATGGATACTGGTGACTTGGGATGGTAGCTGCTACACACAATGCTGCCATCCATCCTACTCCTGGAGCAAGGACAGGCCCTTACAGTTTTATTTTAATAAATTTGTTGGAACTTAGCAAAAAGACCCCAGAAACCTCAATGTCAACTTTATGGGTTGAAGACATGGATTACAATTTGAATCAAAAGTGATTATGAAAAGATCATTTTCTGTATGAGAAAAGGGAATTGTTCCATAGAAACTGCAGGAACATGCTGTTAAAACACCTCTTAAGGGATTAAATATCTACAATTCATGTAAGAGTGAGAATGTTTAAAAAAAAAACACCAAACAACAAAACAAATGCCTAGACTAAACTGTTCTACTTAAATAGAAAATGGAAAACAAAAACTATATCTCACGAGAGAAGTAACTCAATTATCTGACTGCTCAGCCTGGTTTGTGGTTTTGCAGCTGATGTTAGCTGTATCCACTCAGCAAATACAGGTAATTTTGCAAAACAGGAAATTGTAAACCAAATTCTACTGTACCCCTTCATCTACTCTACACAGTACCTGAATATGTCTTGCAGCTGAGCAGCACTTCCATGAATTCTATATACAGAAGAATATTTTTAAGACATGATTAAAATCTTGCAAAAGCCATACAAAATATTTGGGCTAGACCAGGATGTAGCCTTCTTATTAATTTGGCCAGTACAAGATGTTGTAGGTCTAGTTCTGCTCTAACTTGTAATTAACTCCAGAGGCTTGGAAAGAAAGTGCAAACAGATTCTCACCTCCTGCCTGCCTGACACACACAGCCAGATGAATTCTGGCAGTGCTCACTGTTCACAAACTTGCAGCGGACACTCACTGCTAGGAAACAGAGAACCCTCCCTAACAGCCATTTCCATCAACAGTGAAATTAGTGTTTACAGTGGTCAACTTCACATCTGTAGTTGGAAAAGGCAACAACAAACTGTGCAGTTTCTTCATCAACAGCTTAATCACAGCAGTTACACACCCATGCTTGTAAGTGTAGGAATTAATGAATAGTGTTCTACTTTGCTTGCAGTAATTAGGTTTTAATCTACTACTGAGTTTTTTCTTTACTACAAGCAATGTCACCACAATGTGAAATTGCTATTCATCACAGACATGTTCCTACATGAATACAAGCATCAGTTACAGGGCCATAGCCTGGGTTATGTGAAATGGTTCTGTAAACGGGCAGTACAGGAAGAGGCAAATAAGGCTTGTTTGGCAGGAGTAAGACTTGAAAAAAGGGTACACGCAGTCGTGATGAATCCACCCATTTCAAGTGTGGGAGAACTTCACCTGAATTTTCTCCTCCATCATATTCTAACTTAAGTCTTCGCTACACAGCATGTAACCAGTACATGCCAGGCAGGTGAGCAGTGCTTCTGTAAATGCTGTATTACTGTTTAAGACAGTAGCATTTGAAAATTTCACAGTCTGGGTTGGATGACCATATTATAGAATTTCCAAATGCTGAGTGGAGAGCCAAGAGAAGGTAAGAAGACAAGGGAATATGACAATAAGCCTTGGATTACAACTTCTATAATAATATGCTATGTACTCAGAAAAAAATTGAGATCCTCCTGGCCAGTCTCCTGCCTGGTTGTCTGTCTCAATCTGAAGAAACAAAATGAGCAGCTACTTATGAGCAGTTATGTTCCTCAGCTAATGAAAACAGCAATTCAAGAATTGGAAGACTGTCATTGCTCACCTCAGAGTTCCCCTTTCAGTTCTCTTTGTCTTCATAGATTACCTTCATCA
>WEIV01006667.1:451510-468594 GCA_013390005.1 Calyptomena viridis | reverse complement strand
AAAAAAAATTCTGTAAGAACTCTTTGATTACAATAAAACCAGTTGTTCCCCAGTACTTTTCATCTCCCTAGGTTAAGAAGGGCATACCCTCTACGGCCTTTTGTAAGAGCAAACATTTTTGTTTTAACACATATCCCTGGTTTGGGTGTAAGCCACAAAGACATCTTTCAGCTGTGATATTTGGTGAAGAGCATGCACTTAAAGCATGGAATTATATGGAGAAAGCAGAGTCCTGATATTCTCAAATGTTTGGGTGCTTCTATGCGTTTTTTGCAGGCTACATTAATCTCATGAGAACAAGCAAGAACAACACATAAGCTTTGCTTTGGAGACACGTGTAAGCGTGCATCAGTTCTGGAAGGGAACAGGACTGCAAGTCTGTACACAGGAAAAAAATTAAAAAAAGGTTCTCAAACACCAGCCCTGTCTCAAACCACACAGGCAAAAGCAGCAGCCCTATGCAGACTATGTGTGTGTGCACACAATGAGTCAAATGGAAATCAAGATACACAAGAAGCCACCCNACAGTATACAATATTTAATTTTCATTCCCTTTTTTCCTCACTTGGGATATGTACCTGAAACCAAGAATTTCTTTCCAAGATGTATGTATTCAAGCATTATCTGTTACTTTTCCAAGAACCTAAATGCTACAGGATTATGGCACTAAGCAAGTAAAGAATAGCTGATGCAGGTCAAACTTTAACAAAGAAGTCCTATTCTCTTATGCCTTGAGTTTTTGATAAAAGGATTCCAATAATCACAGCTCTCACCATGTATGTTATCGTAATGAACTCCTTCCTTGTGACTTAAGTAGAATTTACAACTGGAGTAACATAATTTAGTATATCTCAAAATCAACTGTCAGTGTTACTGAACACAGCCACCAGCCTTTAAGTGTAAAATGTACCTTTGGAAGTGTAAAATGGCAAGAAAACCACAATATCAAGCATGTCAAATTGTGCTTAAAAATAGACCTTTACTTTTTCTTAAGCTAAAAAGTAGGCAATCAAGGAACTGACTAGATCTCTGCATAGTTCAGATTTTAAGTATGCCAAAAGAATTTGAACTCTTTCAGTAAAACTGTGCTTCAGCAATGCACAGGTCAGTTCCCTCCAAAAAAGGATATCCCATTCTATACATAAAAGAATTTTTAAAAAGCTCCATGCATTCTCAAAGCTATTAGGAAATTGATGTAAATACTTTAACTAACAGCTATCCTATGGCACAAGACAGCACATAAGAAGTTTAAGGCTAATTTTTGTCTGCATACATGTCAAAGGTGGTCTCAGAACAAGAGCTGTCATATTTTTTTAATTCTGAATCTTCAGTGTGGATTCATAATAAAGTCCAGCTGCCACAGCAATAGTAGAGTTGTCCTGCATATAAAAAGTTTGGATGTGGTCCTGAATGCAGTTGTTTTTTTTGTTGTTTTTTTTTTACAAAAAGCAAAAACTTCACACATTTACATTTGGTTTTTACCAGAGCAGCTCACTAATTTGTACAGTACATTGTCCAATAATGTACAAGGTAAACTACCAAAGAGATACTCCAAGTACTACAATAACAGGTGCAAAAGAAAGTCCTATGGTAAGAAAGCCCACTGCTACTGGGGAGAGTCACTCTGTGATGAAAACAAACATCAGAATGCAGTTTTGGTGAAGTCATTTAAGTGTCAAGGCTGTAATAAAGGCTATTTGTTTACTTTAGCCCTTTGGTTCTTAACCATTCAGTTAAGATCTCCTAATAAAGCACTAGGCAGTTTGGCAATGATGGAGAAGTTCTTTACATGCTACTGTTACAGAAACACAGACTTACAAGCACTTCCTTCACCTGAATATGATCTGGATTCAGTCACACCAGGTTTAAACAAACCTATTAAAGCAGTAAATCTTAGACTTCAAATTGCACTGTAGTGTTTCAGAAGAAACTAATTAACAACCACAAAGCCTAGAAAAGAATTATCAACTGGCAAAATTACACAAATTTAATGCACTATTCCCTCAACAACTTCAGATAACTGACAATGCCAGTGCAAATCAGAACTGTTACTTCAAAACAATCCTATCTATTTTCACAGGAAGATTGATAGTAACCTAAATTCTGTTTGTTTTCCAATTTAACAGGTGTAATATTTTAATACTTCCTGGTACATTTTTTATTTAGTGATTTTTTGCATAATGTTTTTAAAATGGGTTCATTACACTATAAACACAGGACTTTCACGTTCTAGTATGATTTACACTTACTTGCTCAGTAAAGTACATTGGTATCATAGTTACTTATGTAGGATTTAAAGGAACAGCCTATATGCATTGAACTATGATTATTATCTGCACACACATGTAGGGGTTTTTTTTCCTCGCAAGCAAAATGTTTGCAAGCAAATTTACCATAGTAAGGATTGAACAAAACTGTTATATCTGCAGTATCGTCTTTAAATAGTTGTCATGATGAGGACACCTGAGTATGCAAGTGATTTGTGGAAGCTATGGGTATGGAAGCTATGTATGTGGAAGCCAGTGAGAACTGCTCATGTGTAACAGACCAATATTCAGACCCAAGACTGCCCACCATGACACTTTGAAATTACTGAGTCCAACTCTGTAGAAGAGGTACAAGGTCAGCTTATTTTGTAAGTTGATATGACACTGGTATTCATGTCATTACACGTTTTTGTATATCTATATTGTATTCGCTCAAACCCAAGTAATGAACTCCAGGAACACGAGAAACCTCACTGAAGTTCCTGAACAGATTTGTTTGCAATTGCCTTTTCCCCATCTTCATCTTTCATTGCAATTTCAAAGGTATCATTAACTGCTGCACTATCAGGAGAGATCAAGTAAAAAAAAAAAAAATCCTCTGCTTTACATGCCAGCCTAAGTTGCTAGTCAAAAAGGGAGGATGTATCTGCCTCTGTAAACTTCTGCATAACAGACATCATGCCTGACAAGCCATCACCTTCAACAGACACACAAACACCACTATGACAAAAGGGAGGGAACCATGCACAGGTATTTCAGAATTATGTGGCCAGGGTCTATAATACAGTGATGAGTCACGTCAGAGCAAACTTGTACCAAGAGTGATTAATGATTCAGGCTGACTAACTTCATAAGTAGCCAAGCAAGCCTGTAAGAGCCAAGTCTTTTCTGGAAGAAAGAACACCAAGTAACAGGACAATATGTTTTTTCCCTACCTCTGCAAAAAATGCTATAAACAAATAGAACAATACTGGGGCAAGTGCTTTAAAATGCAATTTTCCAGCCAATAAACCAACACTAGTAGGAATTCTGTGAAGGAAGGAGTTTTAAGAATGTGACTTACCAGAAGCGCAAATTTTCAGTATCAAAAAAATGTACACTACATATTAACATGTTTTTTTGCATACTCTTCTCTTTTAAAAGTTTCAAACATTAACTTGTTTTGTTTAGGGCTGAGGCTGTTCAGCAAGATCACATAATGTGAGACTGCTGAATTACTTCAGCAATCCTTTGGTCCCATCAGCTGTAAACCAGCCAAGTATAAAAGAACCTTCCCTACAAAAGAAAAAAAAAAAAAGAGAAGGGGGATCATCACCAGGAAACACCATCTGCTACGAACCACAAAAGGCAAATTTCTGTTACAAAATACACATTTTCATACAAAAGACATCTTGCAAAACCATCTGATTGCCCCTCCCTCTGCAGATTACAATGGTAAATGGGATCAGCTGGTTGGTCTTGAGATTTTTGTTTTAATGGGAAAAAAGTCAAAGGACACACAGCATCATAACAACTGGTCCTTTAAATGGCAAAGGATTAAGACAGTCTTTGTTTTCACCAGTGTTTAAAAAAGCAGGAGAGAAACAGAACCATAGTCTTCATAAGCAGAAAGTGCAACAGCGTATCAGCTGCTGCATCCTCCTGAACTTCTCAATGTGCTACCAAACTGTCAATTATACAAATAGTTTGATTATGGCAGTGCCACAAATTATTAAAACAATGAAAATAGTGTGATCAGAAAGGTTCAGTCAACTGGTTCCATTTTTTTTCCCAGTAGTTGCCCAGAAAAATGTCAAGACAATCTAAACCTATTCTTCAGCTTCCTCAATACATCCCGATGGCTGGAGCAGAGAGGTCTGTGGTATTACTGTACTTGTTCCACGAGAGATCCTGTCTTGATCTGTGTTTGTAGTCAAGGAGGCCATAGAAATGGGCTGTAACAAACCAGGCGTCATGCTGGAGGAGACAGTCAGGCTGTGTGTAGTGCCCTTAAGTGTGAGATCCTGTGTGGGAAGAAGCGGCTTGAGGATGCTGACAAGACAGAAAGCAGAGCCACTTTTTGGAATGAAATTCACTTTGTTCTTGTCAGGGCAATAGAAGGCTGGAATTTCATGCAATGGCTTTGGCCTAGAAATAAAATACACACAATAGTTTTATGGAACAATCAAACTCTGCCAATGGCAGGGATGTATTGCTGAACACATCATCAGAACCAAACTGAGGTTTCAACTTTGGGTATTTCAGCTACTCAATAATGCCTCAATGACACTCATACCACACAACAAATGACAAGATGGTTTAAACTGCTTGTTTACATGTACTACGAGGTAAACAGCATGTTCTTAGGGCAGGCTGTCTCCAAACCCAAGGAAGACACCACGTTCATGTTGCAGATCACAAACCCCATCCCACATTTTAGCACTTCCAAGTATTCTCCATGTTCTCCAGAAACTTCCACAACCCAACCAGTTCTGCCCCACATACAGACACTATACAGCAAGTCTTGTGAAAGAAGTCCAGCATAGCAACGTTCCTAATACTGCATATCTTAAAGTGGTTCATGATTACAGGGGGATCCTCTTTTCTAGTCTTTTGCCTTATTCACATGCTGACATGAGTGTGGCCTGACTCTGCAAAAGATGACTCCAATCTTACTTAAAAACTCAATGCAGAGAGTAAAATCAAGTGTTCCCAGTGGCATTCACGATCAAGTACTTTTAACCTGGGAAGTAAGCATGGAACATATTTAGATCCTGACTTGCAGTTGTGTCATCTCAGCATAGAACTCAAGCAAATCAAAGACATGCTACATGAAAAACAGAGCTGGAAGGGAATTGTGGATAGCACAGGAATGCCTACTGTGTTCATTTCTAACTGCAATGTAAATCTACTTAAGCTAGCCAAATTCTACTTTAAGACAGAGCTATGGGAATGTGCTTTAAAGCCTTGCTTTACTGTTGGAAAATAGTCATCGGAAATGCGTATTAATTTTTCTCTTGTTGCCAGCATTGTCTTTTAGCCTATAACCTCTCCCTCCCTTCCACAGGTTTCTAAGACAGACTCATGCACTTCTGTCTGCGTTCTACCAGGCCAAGCAAATCAATCTTCAGTATACTCTTATAGGTGATAATTACAGAGTAGGGTCTGTTCATGATATAAGGTACATTTCTATGTTAGCTGATTCTCCCAAGTGTCCAGAACATTCAACCCCACTTACAAATTTTTTTTCCCGAAATGAAAATCCTGCATAGGATTTTCAAATAGAAATTACATTAAACAAAGGTTGAGCTTTAAATAGTTACATTAGTGTATTCCAGGTACACGTAGAAAAAAGTTAAAAGATCCAAATAGATTTTTTCATGAGACTGCAGTGTCTAAGAACTGCCACAGCTAGGTAAAAACTTCTGGAGAACCTGGAGAAGACTGTTTCACTCTACAGCAGAACAGTCCTACAGCTACATAGCAAAGACTTTTGGAAAAAAATGCCAATGTAAGTCAAACCACAACAAATTAGATAGTATTCACTTGCTCCAGGAACATAATCTGCTGACAACTTAGTTTACACACTCTATAAAATAGAGACAGGTAACTTCAGTTACTGTAACCCTTCCCACACGGCTATGGGAGAGGACATAGAGACCTCTCAAAATCCATTTGCAGAGATCAGGCAAGCTCAATATTTAATTAATTAAATTACTACTTATACTAGGTAACATTCTTGAGATAATATAGGCATAAGAGAACTATAACCAATCTATACTCCTTGTGTGACAAAATGAAATTTTTAAGTATAGGTTAAGATTCTTGCATACAAGTGACATAAGGGTATAAAAATTCCTCTGAAAATAATAATAAAACATAATCCCCCAAAATATTCCCAAATAACAAAAGTTGGCTTTTTTAGAATAACCAAAGCATCAAATACTCAGAGTAAAATTCACTCCTCTGTCACTAAGAGTTTCACAGCTACACTGATTTAGCTGAAAAGAATATGGTCTTCAGAGTCTAGATTACTGGATGTGCCTATAAAGCTGTGACACACAATCTGTAATGCAGGTGCATCAGCTAATCAGTACATCTCTTTCCAGCTGATTATTTGAGTTCCTTTCCCATTATCTGCCAGGCTAGAGACAGTCCTCTCGAGTTACGCTGGTTTTTAAAAAAAGTCACTAAAGATTTTAACACAAAATTCCATCAGTAAAATACATACATATATACCAGTATATAGTCACACAAACAGATCAGGCTGTTAGCACGGTTTTAGCCACCGGATTAATTACTTCAATCTTACACAAAATCAATAAAGCAATAATTAACTCATTGTTAGATGAGGTTTTTATGTAGCAAAGATCAACTTACAAGTTTTCCTCAAAGACTTTCACCTTTTCACACCCCTCGGGAGGTTCACGCTTGAACATGTAGCTGTTGTTGGGTTTTGGTGAGGTAGCATATTTTGGCAAAGGAGAATTATTCCCATTCTCTGCAGGAACAGAGTTTCTCATTACTTAAATGTGTCACACTATAAAAAAACCACAAGAGCTATCTTTAAATGCTCCTCAAATTCAAAGCCACTTCATTACCAATGTTACAAAATTATGAAATGTTTTCATTTGCCTTCAAGCCTTCATTTACAAATAAACTCTCTTATCTCAATCCCTTTCCTCCTTTCTATTTCTCCTTATAACATTTTCAGGCTCCTCTCCAGTCTCTGATCATTCCTGGACCAGTTTGTAACTGCAACCCCAAATGTATGGTTCTGTGCCGTCACCATCTACTCAAAAGAAATGGGCAGAAGCCATATTCCATAAAAACCAGAGGAGGTTTATGTTGAATAACAAAATTTTCCTGGTATATCTCAGAAGATTTCAGATAAAAAAAGAGTAATTAAAAAAAGCCTAAACAGTTACCCTTCTATGGGTGCATGTATGAAATGCTGAAGGTTGCCCATTTCACCCAAGATCATAAAAAACATACCTGACACAACCAAGAATACCAGCTGTTGTACGCCTGTCACTGTACACTCTTGTTTCTTCAACTTGCTTAAAATATTTGAGGACTATTATTTTAAAAAAACCAAAAACTTGTTTGGGAAGCAAATTCCTCAGTCATGTCTATCCAGCTCCAATTAGTGTGTGTGCACACACTATTTGGAGCAATTTTTAAAAAAACACATCACTTACAAAGAAAAACACATTCTACCATTTCTCCATGGATGCAGGGAACAAATCCCTTCTTTTACTATGGGGTCAATGCACATAGCACAAGTTTTAAGCTCAGCATTGCTGAACTTTTTAAGTTACAAAGTACCTTTATCTCTGGAGTCACCAAGAAGATCATCCGTAGAACATGGACTTTCTTCACTGCTTTCATTACAGATGGTAAGAAAGGAGGTTGGAGACACTGACTGGGAGCGGCTGCTGTTGTTACTGCCCTTGTCTGCTCCCCCAGGCGTTTGGGTGTCAATGCTCCGAGTGCTGCTACTGCGCTGCACCAACGGCGGTGGTGCACGGTGCCCATCTGGAATATCCTGAGGCTGTTAGAAATGAAAACTATCACAGGGCTGCTCTTGTCTGGTTAGCAATTTCTTTAAACACAGTAACAGTGAGGGGTTTTTTGAGTTTCATGAAACTACCCGAGGCAGAAAAATTCATTACACACAACTCCAACAGAAAATAAACTAAGTCAGGTTTAGAAACTAAGGACAAGAGTTTTCAAGATTTCCCATCATCACAGAATTGCCGAGGATGGAAGGCACCTCTTGAGATTATCTAGTTGAACATCACTGCTCAAGCAGAATCAGGTAGAAGAGTCTGTCCAGAACTCTGTCCAGTCCAGTTTTGAGTATCTCCACAGACAGCAATTCCACAGCTTCTCTGGACAACCTACTCCAGTTCTGCATATCCTTACACACTAAAAAAAAAATCTAACATTTTCTAACTTATGCCCTCTGCCTCTTGCCCTGTCACTGAGCACTACTGAGAAGAGACCAACTCCCTCCTCTTTGTTCCTGCACATCGGATATTTATACACACTGATAAGATCCCCCTGAGCTTTCTCCTCTCAAGGCTGAACTTCCAACTCTCTCAGCCCCTTCTTATATAAAAGATGTTCCAGTCCCTTCATCATCTTCATGGTCTGTATTTTAGATACTTTATTACTAAATTTACCTCTAAAAATAATTAAAATAAAATTAAACATTAAAAATGGGCAAGATGCTTCAACTGGGATGGGGACAGTTCAGCATGGGCAAAGAGACTTACTACAAAATCTCTCAAAACAGACCTTTTGTCTTTTCCACTGTTTTATTGAGATTTCTTATTTAGAGGAAAACATTCAGACTCAAGCTTTAACTCTTTCCTTCTCCTTACTTTCCAAGAGATTTTTCAGCTAACCTTATTAAATAAAATAATAAATACAAATAAAATTAATTCCAGACAAATTTATCTCAAAAACTGTGCAAAATACAGCTTATGACTTAAAAATCTCAAAGTCAGACCAGAATAATTATACAGAGCAATCATGGTGACAGATACATACAACAAGCTGTTCCTCTTTGTCTCCAGTCTCCTTAATTATTATCTCAATCTCCTGATTCAGTCCTTCTACACTGTTTCGGAATCGTGATCCTGTTGATTTGGTAATAGGTATCACAGGAACGAGAGCACTCTTTGGGATGGGAGCCTGAAGAGCCAATGAGAAAGCAATATAAATTTATTTACAAAACAAAGTTACTATTCCTAATCAAAACTGAACCTTGAAACAGAACATCTACACCTCAGTATCAAGGATTTCCTTGAAACCTTAGTGATTGTGTTAAAATGCATGCCTTAAACAAAGAGAGACATCCTGCATTTTGTTTCAAATCCAGGTTCTAGCAGGAAAAGCTCTATAATCTAGTCTCAACATTTCCCTCAACATGGTCTGTTCTCCAGCTTGACATTGCTTTACAAGTGAAAATTTAAATGTAAACATTTAAATGTAAGTAATTTTGAAGCCTTTAAAATACTTTCACATTTCTCCTGAAGTGAGCTATACCACAAAGTCACGTCACTCACCTCTAGATTTACCACTTGTAACTCCATTAAAATTGTATTTTAACGCAGGTCTGTGGCCATCTACAATGATAGGACACATGCAGAAGCAAAATTATTTCACAAATGCAATATTGCACTATGCTAGAAATTAAGACCAACATATTAACTATATTAAACCAGAATAAAAGGTTGACAAAACAACTTAGGAAGACTTCCACAGAAAGAACAAAATCCCAAACACAAGTGGTAATACAGTAGCTTCAGAATGAAGATTAGCATTTTAAAAATCCAGTGTTTCAAAGTATGCATGACAACTTCATTCTCAGAAAACACATTACTGAAGTTTCACAAAACCCCCTTCAGTACATCACAGCTCCTCAAGATTTCCCAGTCTCTCCATTAGCATCCTCTCCCCTATTAAAAAAATCATGCCATCAGTATATTAGAAGATTCTGCCCTCTTTAAGTGGGGCTACACTACTGATACTGGAATGCTTTCTGCAAATATTTAGTTCAACTCAAAGAACAGCAGGACACTTAAGTCACAGTAGAACTCCTGTGTAAATTTCCTGGATCCCATGGCCTAGGCTGCTGTGATTGAGAGCATCTCCTCTACTGAATGAAGAACCAGCATTACCTGGTCTTCCAAGTGGTTAGTTTGGGTTTTTTTTCCATTTTTCCTCTAAGTAACAAGATTGCATAGACAGACACTACAGCATTGTGATTTCACATGCACATTCTCAAAATCCCCAAAGTTTGGCTGGCAGAAAATCTGCTTTAGAAAAATTAATATAAGCAAGATCATTTTAAGTACAGATCATGATGCAGAATTACTGCCACAATTTCAAATTTTTAAGGCAGCAAAAGTTAAGAATTACACTGATTTTGCTTTCCCAAAACATTAGGTTAACCATAAAAAAAAACCTTGCTCAAGCAAGCACAAAAGCTTCTGTTCAGGAAATGCTTGTCACTCTGTTTATGTCAACAAAAACTAAACATTCTCATAATAGCCAAACTTGTAAAAACTTTCAAAAGTCTTGCCTGAAGATGAAAAACAGAAAACCAAAGCCATTGGAGAAGAGCCCAAAAAAGTCTGAGAAAGCAATCAGCTAATTCTGTTCCACGCAAGGCCTTGGATCAACAATCCAGTAAAATAATACAGGTATAATGCAGTCTAATACAGGTATATCAGCACAAGTTTAGGCACCTAATGCTTATGCATCCAGTTATTCAATACACACATTCTTAGGACAAACTGAACTGTTAAAAAGTAGAATGCAAGTATGCCTGAAGATTTCAGCCACCATTGGCAAAACATGTGCAATCTCCATCTTCTAAACATCTTTTGCCTGCCACAAAAATTCTTAGAATGATGCTACTATTGGATGAACTCAAAGTAGAAAAGCACAGGTTGCTCTAATAGAGTTCAATATGGTTCAATACAGCGTGTTTCACTTCCAAGAAAAATAATATTCTGTACATGAATGAGGATGACATGCTAGCCTGGAGTGCCAGAAGGTGGAAGAGGAGGAGGTATTGTGACATGGGTAGAACGATCAGCCTCAAAGCAAGAAATACTGCCTTCACAGAGATCTTCATGGAGCTGGGCCCTGACATGCTACCAAAACATAGGCTACCAAACTCTGACTACTCATCTGCATATTTGTGAATGCACACAATGACACAAGGTGCCAAACACAGGGTAACAATTGCAGCATTCACCTAATAACAGGGAGTTTTGGTGCAGGACAGTTAAGAGTCCTGAAACTGACAGGTATGGCATAAACTCACAAAATATGGGTGATGACAAATCTAAACTGTTCACAGGCATTTTGGGAAAAAGTCTTTTTCAACAAGCAATAAAACTTTGAGTAGAATCCAAGGCCTTTTGATGTTTTTAGATATTAACATCAAATCTTCTCAAGGTTGAAAAAAATCATGGTCATTCCACTCTAAAAATGAAATGTTCTACCTATGAAAGGTAGGAGTGACACCAAAAATAAAGCAAACCTCAAACACTGCAAACTGCATGCAGTTGGTCTCAATATTAGTGGCTGCTTAGGATCAACCCATCGATAAGACATCAAGGACACATGCTTCCTAGGGAAGTGAAAGGAGCAGAGGCTTGAAGGTTCATACTGTCAAGCAGCAACCGAACATCAGTCAAGCACACTGGGGAAAAAAGATTGTTTTGGAAAAGCTAATCCATTTATTCTTCATCCAGCTCTGGCCTCAATTTTGGTTTCTCCGTTACACTAACACTGAGAACAGACAGGTCCTGTGGGTTTGACTCTTGCTTACAGATTTAGTACCATGCAATTAATTCAAAGTGTTCTCAGAGGCATCCTGGGATCACCTGAGGAGGCTGTGACCTTTCTGCAAACCCCTCTTCCTGTTAAGAGAGGCAGAATGGAACATTTCTGGCATATTGTAAAAACCACACAAACAAAAAAAACATTCAACTGCTCTGCAAAAAAATGTAGTCAGCAGATCAGACTTGATCAAGGTCCTCACCAACTATTTCCTCATTCCAAGTAGATGGACAGGAACAGCTACCAAGCTTATTCTATAGAGATCGTGTAGATTTTTTTGTCACACAAAACTCATACTAGAAAGAAGCAAAATTAATCACTTAGAGGCTTAGTTGGTAAGAACCACTAAAAATTTTGTAAAATTCAAGAATTGTGACAAAGTTTAACTTTTTATTAGTAGGGAAGAAGAGAAGAAATAAAAGAAGAAATTTCAGCGGATTTAATTAGAAGAGTACATAATTTTCCAAACGTTAAACAGTGTTTACTTGATCTCTGTGAAGGAACTACTGAGATAATTTCCTAACACTTTTTTTCATTTTGTCAGGAAACCAACGCTCTGAATCTCAGAAGTCTTTGTATGACTCTTTAGAGTCAACAAGCAGAAGTTTGCTTCAAGTTAGCAATGTAATTGAAAAAAAAAAATTTTCTACGTATTCTAATCACTAAATGCTAGTTTCCACATAGTCCTTCCCACAAATCCTGAAGGAACTGACCTGCTGCCAGAAATTCTAGTTTAGTGGTTCCCAAAGAGGAATGAGAAAATCTAACAACTTTGGCTTTGATGCCTACAGTTACAGGTTCTCACTCCTGCTAATCTAAACCCTTCACTTACTCTTTTTGAATCCTTCTGTAACTTGCCCCCTTCACAAGTAGCTCAACACAGCAGGCACAAAATTTACCAAGAAAAACAATGTTTTGTTTTGTAACACAATCCTGGAAAAGCTGCTTTGCCTTTGTTTTTATTTTAAAGTTTGTTTCACAAATCCAGAAACTAATTATCCATTGTGCAATATTTTATTCATGTACTCTAAGATTTGGCAGAATGGAAAGACATCCACACAAAAAGCAAAATAATAATTATGATGCAAAAAAAGAAAAAAAGTTATGTACATAACTGGGGGGAAGTGGGTATTTCTCAGAGTAGCACCATCACTGTTCATTTTCAAAATTAAAACCCACTAAGATCACCTATGCTCAAGTGACAATAGCTTAGCATTCAGAAACCCACAGGTTTATAGAATGCCAAGAAAACCTGCTAGATTGCATGTGATTCTCCAGTGTACTAAAGGGCCTACATCAAAAGTTTCTCAGTATACTTTTTGGTTGAAAGGCCTCAAATGTCCCCAAGTTCTACAAATTTGGATAAAACACCCATGTCAAGTATGTTGATCTGCCCTCTTTTTTTTTTTTTTTAAAACCAATAGTTTGACACATTTTTAATGTTGATTTTCGTAAGTTTTTTCAAAAACCCCTAGAAAGGGATTGGGTCATTTATGTGTCTTTCTTTGGTCAGCATTTTGGACTGTTCTGACTAGAGCTACAGCAGACCTTAAGATCAGTAGCACACTACACTGCAGCCACACTGCAGGAAAGCAGACCAAGATGTAGGGATCTCTACTACACAGCCTCTTTCAAATTCAATCTGTTGTTCTACTATACAGAAGAGGAAATAGTCTAATAGTCTTTCTGTCCTAAGATTTAAAGAGTTTTAAGAAGTAATTCCTAAATTGTTATGCCAAAAAATGTAATTCTACAAAGAATCTTAAATATTTCTAATGGCACAGAATTCAAACTATCAACAAACTGAACTCAAGAGCCACTCAAACCCTAGAAATTCGTGACTCCTAATTAAATGACGTACAGCAGGGATAAGAAATTAGGGTCTGAGACAAAAGATGTTAATGACTTTTTATACAAAGTAGGAGTTAAGAAGAACAGAGCAGACGAAACTCAGAACACTCTTCTATTTTCTTATTTCCAGTCTCGAAGTACAACAGATTCCCTCAGACACCTGATTTTTATCTAGGAAAGAACTTGGCTGCTTAGGACTGTATGCATGGTTCTCCCTTCTATTTGTTATTTCATCCTTTATCAGAGTGGTAAGTACCTGTACAGCAGGACACATGCTGATGCCACAACAGCTTCCCTCTCTGGCCAGAATTATTTCCAGAAAGATGGAATGACAGAAACAAAACAGTTTTTATTAACTGATGTCAAATTATGATATTTACTAGAACAACGCTAATGGCATTTCAGGAGTAATTAGGAATAGGATTAGATTTTCAAAGAAGCTTCACAGCTGAAGTACCTTCTCAATTTACAACAATGACAGTTTCATAGTTTCTTTCAACTACATTGCCTTGCAAGACTACTATGAGGGATTTTTTCTTTTTGTAACTTAAAAAATCATGTGCATAAAATATACATTCATAGATATCAGTAGGGAAAGGAAAAAACTTTTCTTCTGAAAAAATGACCAAATTTTCCTATTGGTTTTCTTAAAGTTACTCAAGCAAAACACGCTTGAAAAAGGATCTGTGTGTCTAAAAGCCTGTAATTCTTCTATGCCCATTATCAATTGAGCTAAAAATATTACATCTCTGTCAACTTGACCTTATTAAAAGACTTGAGATAAAACTGTAACTGCACACAGAATGTATGGCAGCCTAATCATGGCAATTTTTGAAATGATTACTACTTCCAAGTCTCAAGGCATGATAGATGACAGGAAAAAGAAATAACATCTTACAAAGGCTGAACGAAGTAATGAAGTCTGTAAGGATTTAACTACCTGAAATTATTTGAAAGTGGGAGTTTCAAAGCCAGCTCGCCCAAGTAACAAAAAGATCTAGGACTCCATTAACCCAAGGAAGTCAAAAGAAAGATCTGTTTCAGAGAATTCACCTATAGCTACAACAAATTTAGCAGTCTGTGGTATTTCTATGACAAATCACAACCTTGAAAGGAGTTAAAGGAGTATTAGCTACCCAATATGGCCAAAAAGCAGGCAGCCTTACCTGACTGTGGTTAATGGCTGCATGGTTTCCATGAAATGGAGACTGCCTTTCCTTATCACGGTGATGCCGACTGCTGTGTTTGCTTCTCTGCAGTTGCTGACGCAATTTTGCAATCTAAGGAAAAATTAGATTTCAACAGGTGTATTCAGGTACATATGTAGTTTCATCAATCTGTTCCATCACTCAGTTAAAATTCTTTACTACCACAATGTTCATAATTGTTGCCAGCACGAAATTAGACTCAAGTTCTTGCCCATCTAATATGTTAGTTACTGGTTTAGCTGAAGCCCAGAAGACACCTCTGGAGTTTTAATGAAAGAACTTGAAAAGCATGAAGTTTGAAAGTAGTTGGTCACTGCTATATTTCCTCCTTTGATGAAGAAAGTGTTCAATGCAGATGACATTCTTTCCCACACATTCAGATTAAAAATTTTAATAGACCTACATTATTACATTAAATCCTGCCTTCCTGAAAAATCACAGTATCAGTGCATACTAATAAAAAATTTAATCCAAAGGTATCTCAAGTAATGGCATTTCTGACCTCCTTGAGTTGTTCATTGCTGCCCCATGATGAGGAACGTTTGTGAGAGCTTCTCTTCTTTTCTAAGTATTCTTCAGCCCAGGCACTTTCTGTCTGTAGCAACAAGATTACAGGATTAATTAAAAAAGATAATTTGCTACTTTCTGGAAGAATATTTTGAGACAAATTAGAAAAGAGAACATTTAAGATTTGCTAGACTCAGAACTGAAAGTACACAGCAGTCACCAGCTAGTAGCCTTTCTCACAGGTGAAGTATGAAAAAGGGGAGTGAAACTGTATAAATTAAAAAAAACCCCAACAATTTTCAGACCTACTCAAATATAGGAGTGTGCTAGTTTCCCTTCCAAACTACTGAGCATAAAGCAATGTGCACAGCCAGATGTACCACAAGCTGCTATAGAGTTCTGGAGAACCAGTATGACAACTGGGGGGAGATGGTAGGTTTTATTTCCTGCACAGATGCTGACCTTGTTATTTCTGACACATTAGCAAGGGTAACTTGGTGTAAACTTGGTTGTGAAAGCCTGCACCAGCACAGCTTCAAAATCATATTCTTGCTCACAAGAATGAGAAAAAAGGAAGGCAAAGCGTATAAGCACCACTAGAGCTATTGCAAAGCAAGGAGTTAATTTATTAATGCCTCAAAGGGCTTCAGGTTCCTAATTGTCTCAGGCCAAGCAGAAAGCAACACAGATAATACTGAACTGGTTTCACTAAGTCAAAAGAGCCATTAGTGTTCAATAAAAAAGTTTGCAAACACACTGTGGTGAAAGACTTCTGAGAAACTACAAGTATCATTAAGACAAACTGTATTTAAAGGTAAGAAAATGCACAGGCAAGCCTGTGATAATATTGCATGCTTCATGGACAGTTTGTGTTCCCACTCAACCACATCCAGAAATATCTTCAAAAGCAGTGAACTGTAAAGGCTCTAAGAAGACAGAGAGTAACATCTCTCAGGAATCTCTGTGCAGTCACAAGAAATATACCTAATGAAGCAAGGGAAAGGAGATCTGGAAGCAGCTTACACACTGAAAGACAGCAAATTCCTTGAAATTCACTGTTGCCACAATGCAATTCTTACCACACAGTAGTGATTTAGCTAACCCTGGTTTTAGGAGTCACTGATATCTCACTTTCTCCTACAGAGAGGAATTTTGATTGCCTCAAAGTCTTCATCTCCACAGTGTGCAGTGGTTGTTCCTACACATGAGGCTAACAGCCTGCAGAAGCCACAAGCTGACTTTACTTACCCCATCTGCACTTGAATCACAGAAACACACAAGTCCTTTGTGGTATTAATCCCAGTTTTGCAGGAATATGGAGCTGTAACTCTAAATGTCTAAGTTGCAACCCCACCAGCTTCAGTTACAGATGTAAGTTTCATGTAAATGAAACCTCCAATACCAGTAGTTTCTAATCTTCATCATTCCAAATCAAAAACTAACTAGGGCAAATCTGAATAATAGTTAGTAAAGTTGCTTTGAAATTCCTATTTCCTAGCAAAAATCAGAATCCGTTAGAATCTGTTTTTCCAGAAAAGCCCTCACTGATCTTCATCATAAAATAGAATAATTGATAACCTCCATTCTCAAGTACCAATCTTTGTCTAGTCAATTCTCAAACGTCAGTCAAGAGTCTCATCCTATCCTCTAGCTCTTGGAANCAAAATGAATTATTATTTAAGAATTAAAAAAAAATTACAGAGTAACTGTCTCATTTTAACTTGTAAGCCAAACAGGTTTAATTCAAATGAAAAACCACACAAGACAACTAACACCCATTTTAGGAGCACTTAAAACAATATGTGCAGGTACAAACTCTAGCCAGACCCTAGGACAACCAATAATACACATTCATCACCCAAAAAACATCCTTCACATACATAATTCTGTCTAGTTTTATAGACAG